>APFE030704294.1:0-14891 GCA_000404065.3 Pinus taeda | reverse complement strand
TTTATTGTTTTACATTTAAATCCATCAGAGTCTATTAATTCCATCTCTAAATTCCTAAGTACTTTTTTTAGGCATTTAATTCTATAATTATTAATATATATTTTATGAGAATGTCATCATATTTTTTTCCTTATTTATTTTAAACATATACCATGTTTTTTTCTATATTTTATTTCTTTATTTAGATTTTTTGGATTTTATTATAATTTTATACCTTTTAAACATAAAATTTTATTTAATTGCAACCGTTTTTTTAAATTTATTTAAATAGTTTAAATAAAACAAATAATTATAACAAAGTCAATAATATTTTTTCATTTTAATTACACTGAATGCACACATATATTTAGTTAAATCTTCAAATGAACTCAAAAAGGCATCAAGATGTGAGGTAAGGGCTAATGATTGCTCCATATTATCATGTACAAGCCATCAAAGGTATATTTATGACCAAAAAGCGCCCTACATCACCCTTAGAAGAGGAAAAGGGCAATGTGGAATTAACTTGCTCAAGTGTTTGCACTCGAATGTGATGCACAAGCCCTATCTTGTAATATTAAGATGACATCATCATCTATTAGGTTGTGATGAGCCTCATCATTAGGTAACTCTATGGACCTTCATACACCTCCAAGCTTATTTAAATAAACTCTTCTCATAATTACGTACACATTTTGATTATATTTTGCTTAATGAGATGAGTAAAAGTGAGATTTATGTCTGGTCGACCAATGTTTTTGAGACAAAAGCATGGCAATTTTGCCTACTTAAGGGAAAAAATTCGAATCGGACAAGGAGGAGATATTGTAGGGAATAGAACCTCCTCATTTAATCCTCACTCATTTGAATATTCATCCATCAAATCACACTAGCTTTGGGTTGCAAATAGATGAGTCATGAAGATCAAAAGGCAGCCAAGCCATTGATAGTGAAAGAACCAATTCATATTGATTTTGGGAGGCGAGACTCCCTAGATTTAAGGAGGTTGGTCGAGACTTTAGTTGTATAAATAAAGAGGCCTAGAGCCTCATTAGGATTTAGACATTTGATGTAAAAGCACTAGGCATTTTCGAGTTTGAGACTTGTGGAAGACATTGTTATGTAATTTTCTGATATGATAATGAGAATGAGCATTTCCTTGATCTAGCACTTAGTTGACTCAGCTGAAGCATTTCCTCCTCCTCCTACTCCTCGACCTCAACTTCCACCTCCTCCTCCATCTCCATCTTTACCTCCATCTCGACCTCCAACTCCACCACCACCACCTCCAGCACCTCCTCCTCCACCACCATCTCCACCTCTACCTCAACCTCCACCCCCTCCTCCACATCCACCACCTCAACCTCCAACTCCTCCTCCTACTCCTCCTCTACCTCCACCTCCTTGACCACCTCCTCCTCCTCCACATCCTCCTCTATCACCTACTCTTCCACCACCTCTCATTCCTCCACCAAGACCTCCACCTCCTCCACCATCTCTGCCTATGCCTCCTCCTTCTCGTCTCCGTCCTCCTCCACCTCCACCTCCACCTCCACCTCCTCGACCACTACTTCCTCCTCCTTCGCTTCCTCCTCCTCCTCCTCCACCACCTATTCTTCCTTTACCTCCAACTCCTCCACCACCTTTGCCTCTGCTTCTGCCTCCTCCTCTTCCTCCACCTACACCTCCTCTTTTTCCTACACCTCTTCCTCCACCTACACCTCCTCTTCGTCTTCCACCTCAACCTCCACCTCCGCCTCCACCTCCTCTTCCTCAACCTACACGTCCTCCTCAACAACCTCAACCTCCACAACCTCCTCCTACTCTGCCTCCACCTCCACCTACATCTTCATCTCAAACTCCACCTCCATCTCCACCTCCACCACCTTCATCCTCCACCACCTACACCTCAACCTCCACCACCTTCTCCTCCTCCTCCTTAATCACATCCACCTCCACCTTCTCTGCCATCTCCAACCTCGACCTCCACTCTGTCCACCACTACCTCCACCCTGCCCACCACCTCCTCCTACTCCACCACCTCCTCCACCTCTGCCTTCGTCTCTACCTCCTCTACCTCTACCTCCACCTCCACCTCCACCTCCAACCTCACTTCCACATCCTCCTCAACAAATTCCACCTTCAACACCTCCTCCTTGTTGACCTCCTTCTCCTCCCCCTACTCCTCCTCATGCTACCCCTTCTCCTCCTCCACATCCTCCTCCAACATCTCCACCTCCTCTACCACCTCCTCTACCACCTCTACCACCTCCGCCTTCACCTATGCCACCTCCACCAGCACTTCCTCCACCTCCACCTCCACCTTCACTCTTCCTCCTCCACAACCTCGACCTCCTCCACCACCTCCACCTCGACCTCCTCCATTGCTTCCTTCTCATCCTCCCCTTTCTCCTCCTCCACATCCTCCTCCAGCATCTGCTCTTCCTCCACCTCCACCTCCTCTACCACCTCCTCTACCACCTCTGCCTCCTCCACCTCCGCCGTCTCCATCATCACCTCCTCCACCTCCACCTCCACCTCCACTTCCTCCTCCTCTACCTCCACCTCCACCTCCACCTGCATCTGGACCACCTCTTCCTCCTCCTCATCCTACTCCCCCAGGTCCACCACCTCCTCCTCTACCACCATTGCCACGTCGCCCTCTACCTCCTCCTCCACCACATCCACCTCCTCCTACACCACCGGCTCCTCCACCTCCACCTCACCTCCACTGCCACACCCTCCATCCCCTTCCTTATCCACCTCCACACCCACCTTCCCCACCCTCCACCTCCCGCTCCTTCTCCTTCTCCTCCTCATCCACCTCTACCTCCTCCTCATTCTCCTCCCCCTCCTCATCATCCTCCCCCAACTCCACCTCCTCTACCACCACCACCACCTCCTCCTTCTCCTCCTCCTCCTCTGCCTCTGTCTCCACCACTTCCTCCACCACCTCTTCCACCTCCACTTCCTTCTCCTCCTCGTCCACCACCACCTCCTCTACATCCACTTCCACCTCCTCCTCCACAGACTTCGCTTCCTCCTCCCACTCCTACTCCGCCTCCGGGTCCACCAAAACCACCTCATGCTGCTCCTCCTCCTCGTCCACCACCACTTGCTCCTCCACCTCGTCTTCCTCTGCCTCTTCCTTTGCTTCCTCCACCTCCTCTGAAAACTAAAAAAAAAAACAAAAAAGATTAAAATTTCATATCATTTCATTCTCTTTATTTAGAATACTTAGTGAGTCATTATTTCCTCCTCCTCTTCCAAAGAAAACTAAAAATAAACAAATTAATATTGCATATCATTTCATTCTCTTCATTTATAATACTTATTGATTCATTTTTTACCATGCTAATTCAGATATCAATATATACATGATAATGTAACAAATAACATGTAAGAAAAATTGCACTATAAATAACTAATTATGAAAACAACAATTTAATTAATAAAAATTTGTAAAATTTATATAAATACTATGAAACGCGGTTGAAAGAGATCGTACGGAAGTCAATGTTTATTCCTAATGGCCAAGACTATTTAAAATCAATAAATTAATTATATAAAATATTTAAAAATATAAAATAAAGAACAATCACCGTGATCAAAAACATAGATTTTCGAAACTCCTAAATATAAGTATACCACAAACACAACAATACTTCAGAAAATGTCTGCTATAATAATAATCATAATATTATAATCTCGCACATCTGCTCTCAAATATTAGTTGGAGAAAAATAATTATAAACAAGTATTAAACCTTTCAAATTATCCATAAATGCATAAAACAAGGTTGGAAGAAGAGGCAGGGTTTGAAATGTTATGTAAACAAGAAGTTCATTTTTAATGTTTGAAGTTCATAGGTCCTTGAATGCAATAAAAATTAATGGGATAGTGCATCGGCGTCTTTCCAAATAGATTCATAGATAGTCAACTGGAAAGCGATGGCTCGGGAAGGAAATCTCACAATTATAGATAAAACAAATGGGCCCAAATGTGATTTGAAAAAGGATTAATAGACCCATTATTTGTTTGTTTAGGTAGTACATATTTTGTGGCATGGAAGAATTGCTTTTAATTGGCTGGGGTTCATAGGTCCTTGATTGCAAGAAAAATTCAAACCGGATAACTTGACAATGATGGATAACTAATTGTAGCTATTCAGCTCTGTGTTTATATCTCAGAAGCAAATTTAGTTGGTTGGGGTTCATAGTTCGTTGAAGGATGGGTTGTGTCTTATACAGAGTCGGCGCTAAGTTATTTGTAAAAATTGAAACTATATATTTTCCAAAACAAACAGTAATGGGATAGTGCATCGGCGTCTTTCCGAATAGATTCATAGATAGTCAACTGGAAAGGGATGACACGGGAAGGAAATCTCACACTAAAATTCAACAAATGGGCTCAAATGTCATTTGAAAAAGGATGAATGTCAGACCCATTATTGTGGTTAGGTAGTACAGATTTTGTGGCATTGATGGATTGCTTTCAATTTGCCTACCCTTCAGATTTGGGTGATATTAGATTTCGCTGAACTTGATCCCCTGGTAAGAAATAGAAATAGATATAGAAATAGAAATAAAAACGATGGAACAATCTCTTAGTCCGTAGAGGATTTGTTTTCTATACAGTCAAATCGCGAAAATCTGGGTTGCACAGCTGGAGGAAGGATTTGATCTCCTGCGGGCTTCACTGGAAACTGGACGATTTAAATGAAGATGGAAGTTTATCTCCTCCGAAGATGAGATGAGATGAGGTCCAAACATTGCCACTGTTTTACATGGTGGGCCACCATACAGCTAGTGCAGTTTCCTTGAAATCTATCGAAAATGGCAATGAAGGATAGTCTTCAGGTTGGTTGAAATTGTCTCAAGAACTCAATGGATTTTACCCTAATATGGAAAAATGAGTTTATACTTCTGGAAGCCGAACCTAAGGGAAAACCTCAAAATTTTGCAGGTCATTTTTCTTGCAACCAACCAACACAAATTTGAAAGCCAAGATAGAAATGAAACCTAGATCGAACATGATAAACTAATTATCAAAATTGCGGAGTTAAAGAAGGAGCAAATCAAGGAGTAAGTCATGCAAAAGGAATCTTGCATGCAATCCCATGCTCTAACTAAGAGTCCGCATGTAGATGTGTAGTAGTTGCATGTAGTTGCATGCTTTAACTAAGAGTCCGCATGCAGTTGCATGTAGTTGCATGTAGTTGCATGCTCTAACTGAGAGTCTGCATGTAGGTGTAGTAGTTCCAACACATACAAAGGGACACAGGGTCTAAATCACAAATCAATTTACTTCGATATATACAAAGGGACAGAGCGTATATCTAAATGAATAATCTAATCAAGAAATAACAGAGGATCAAGAAATAGCAGAGGATCCTCTGGAACAGTTCTAGACCAAATCTACTGTGCTCATCGACAAAAAGAGAATTCATCAAAATTGCATCCAACAAAGATCCATTTTCATCCTCTTCTATTAACATAGAAATTTTGGACATTAAATTTTACCTAAAAGAGACAAGAACGAGACACCCAAATGGAGGCTCTTCCCAGAAAACATATCACAAACTAAATCTCTTTGTACCTCTTCCGCTTTCTTTCCTTTTTACAGATAAGCGGATATACTTTAGATAACCTCTTTCTTTGTTCTTTACAGATCAATGGATATTTCAGCTTTCTTTGGCTTTCGACAGATCAACGGATATACTTTAGACAATACCGCTTTCACTCAGGCTTCTCAGGCATTTCCGACAAACTCATGCATCATAGTTATTTCTATTTTAGGGAGGTCTCCCACTCCCACTTTTGCAATGGAATTTTTTTTTAGCCAACTCGTTTTTTATTGTAAATTAAATAATTAACTCTAAGTAAAAAAAAAATTAAGTAAGAGTAAACTTTCTTCCTATTCTGGAGTTTTTTTTTTATTATTATTATTATTAATATGCGTTTTTTGTTTTTTTAATTATTATTATTAATATGGTTGTGTAAAGTAAGAATTTATAAATTAAAATATATTTTTAAAATAAGAATTTTAAATTAAAACATATTTAAAAAAACATGGAAAAGTTAAAACAAAAAACATATACGTTAATTTTGTTTGCATTTCATACACAGCTCCACAAAAGGTTAAGTGATAAAGGCTTGCATAATTTTATCTTAATATTTTATGTTTCACTGACATAATAATTATATATTGACAAAAATAATTAAATGAAAACATTTCATTTTAATTTTACATCTTAGTTATGTTAAAATTTAAAAATATGTATAAATATTTCATATTAATAACATAATATTTATTTTTACATTTAAATTGTTTTTTTAAGAAAATCAAATTTTCATATGATTTTCTTTATTTTAAAAATGATAAATGATAATCGTGAAAGTTTGAAATATGTATTTAATGTTGAATAGTGAATTATTATTTATAGTTTTATGAATTAATATTTACTTATATTTAGTTTCTTTTATACACAAGAAGTATTTATTACATAAGATTAATTTAAGGGTTTTTATGTTACATCAAATCTTTTATGGACAATAATTAAAATTTAAGATATAATATTTAAATAAATATTAGCAATAATAAGAAAAAATGAATGATGATTATAAAAAGAGTATGAAGCCTTACTAAGCACCATCAATGTAATTACTGGTGATGTGGCTTTCCATGAATAATGATGAGTAACTTTTAATTAAGAGATAGTAGCATTAAGAGATAGCAATATGTGATGGCTATCTTTAATCTTAGTTTAATAAATAAAATATGATAATTTTTCCCACTGTTTAAAAAAACTTTAAATAATTCTTTTTAATAATCCTTTAACATCAATGTTTTAATAATAACCTTTTTTATACTTTATGTTTATTTTACTTATAAATATAATAAAATATTTTATAAATTAATTTAGATTATAATTTCTTTGGTTGTTTTCTTTTAAATTAGATCACAGTTTTTAAGTAAGATTGAGATTTCTTGTACTTTAAAATGAATCTTTGAACATATAAATGAATTAAAACCTTTAGTATTCTATAAAATCTCTATTATATTTCAAGCAAAACTGACTTTAAAAAATGCTAAAAGCTTCTTTGGCTTGTTGTTTCCTCCATAACTGTCGAGCTAGTAAACTTTTGAGGCCCAATGCCCACCACCTATGTTCCTTAATTCATCAGCTTCCATGGAGGATACATTGTGTGGTATGCCTTCATCAATATTTGGAATGAAGACATTGGATTTTTTCGTCAAAATCTATAGCAAGGGGATGACGATCACGACTACATCCATCGCCTCCATCGCTTACACATCTTCTGTCTTGAACCATAGTATTAAGTGGGATAATGAGGAGGAGGAATTTAGAATCACTAAGGGAATTGAAGCTTTTCTTTTGTAAGCAAATAACAGTATGATAGGGTAAGTGATGAATGATGAACAAGTTGGATGACAAAAGAGCCAATAAATATTTAGACATACATAATGTTTTCCATCGCCAAGCAAGTGAATGAGGAATTATTTTTAAGTACAAGGAGATCACACAGAGGATATGGAGCAGTGGATTATGCAACATGAAAATTGATGGATTAGCATACTGAGTGGGCATATTAAAGTTGGATGAGAGCCACTTTGTGTGTGAATGCATGGTGATGATAAATGCATTCAGGACAACCATCAATTGCGACCCAAATTAGTGGGAATTTTATATCAACTTAACATTTATAAAGAGAAAAAAATTGAATTTAAAATATTTTTTCCTTTGTTAAACTTTTTTTTTTCTGCTCAGTAATATCAAAGGGATGTTAAATTTCTTTAATACTTAATAAAATTTCATACTAGACATTTAGAAAAAATTGATGGCAACAAGAAATTCAGTGTAAACAATAAATAAATAAAGTGAAGGATATTTTTCATTTAATTAATTTGTGCTTTCTAGTTCAATGGCATCATGGAGATGTATAATTCCTCCAATATTTGATATGAATTAGAATTTAAAATACATTAACAAAAAGGGAAGATTGGCAAGTATGTATTTTTTATATAAAAGAATTGAAAAAATTATAAAGAATGATTCAAAAATTTTAATGGCGCCTATCTCAGAATGATGGAGATGTGTAATTTTTTCCTTATTTATCTTGGAGTTGACATACAATACGAATGTTTGTGTCTGTGTGTCTATGTTGTAGTAGTATAGATAAATATCCAGGTTTCAACTATATATATATGTATATGATAGTATATTAAATTGGTAAATGAAAAGGAAAATTATGATTAAAACATTTTAGTGGTGTGTAACTCAAAATGAAAGAAATATCCAGTTTTTTTTTCCTTTAGTTTGGAGTTGATGCATGGAAAGAATATATATATGACTACTTATTTTATATATATATGTATTATAATATTAAAATAACATGAAGGTTAATGTTTACCTTGATGAGTGTGGCCAAACATGGGGATTCGATGGGGCCAGGGGCCATATAAAAGTTGCATAGGACACCTAAAATATTCTACAAACATGTGAATGAGATTATTTCCTGAAAAATTCTTTTTTCTTAGAAGCTTATTTTTCTAGATATTGGAGTTTGGGAAGGTGGCAGGGGGATGTTGACTATGCATAGACCGCTAACCTATGCATGCTCATTTCAGTGGTTTCTTTAGAGTGAAAGGGTAATGCAAGCTAGAGGGGCTTGTGCTTTGGTCTCTATGGTGTGCTAATCTGCACAACTTGGCACCTCAGTGCGTAAAGGGGTGGTGAATTATCCTTTGGATGGAAAGACATGGTGGTGATAAGAGAACTACTAAAATTTTCTTGTCGCAGGAGTTAAAATGGGGTGGTTTTATTCTCTTCCCTGTTTAGTAATAAAGATGGTTATGCCTCTAGGCCCTAGTAGTTCCTTTTTAAAAGGAATTTTGGATGTGGTGGTTGTCTCTTCTTTATGGGTTTCATCATATTTATGCTTTCAAAAAATTTTCATGGTCCCAGTCATCTTTAACAGTATTTGTTGCACGTATCTATCGCCAAATTTTCTTAGGGTTGAGAAATGTAGTTTGGGGTCCTAAGCTTACTACCTCTGTCCTTGTTTACTTGTGATACTCTAATCAAGAGGAAGTATTGTAATTACGGGGGTCCTTCTTTAGTGATAACTGTGGAAGAATATGTAATTTTTGACAATTTTTATCTTGTTGAGTTTTGAAGTGTGTTTTGATTACCAAGATACAACATTTGGGTGGTTGAATTAAATTGGTCTTTGTGTTCTAGATTATATAGTGGAATTCTTAAACGAAGGTGGGCATGTTGTGCAAGGCGGGTGACCTCACGAAGTCCTAGTTGACCATTGCAGGCGCATAGGAGAAGTGGAGGCTGATGGGGGTGTTGAGGATATTCATGAGGGTGAATTGACTCATGAACATGTTTCATCACCTAGCCATGTGGAATCAACACCATCTTTAGAATGTTTGTATAGGTAGTTGCAGAGTCTTACCACACTGCTGGAGGAGCTACGGAATTAGAAACATGTTTATATAACATGACTTTAATTTTCCTTTTAACACTAAATTTATGAGACAACAAAAAACTATTTTAATATCATATCTACTACTTTAACTATTTTTATTGTTTTACATTTAAATCCATCATAATCTATTAATGCCATCTCTAAATTCCTAAGTACTTTTTTGTGGCATTTAATTCTATAATTATTCATATATATTTTTCAACAATCAATGAATTTATTACCATGTCATCATATTGTTTTGCTTTAATTATTTTAAACATATACCATTCTTTTTTCTATCTTTTGTTTCCTTATTTTTTTTATTTTTAGTTTTATAGATTTTTATTTTAATTTTATACCTTCAAATATAAAGATTTATTTAATTGCAACTTTTTTATTTTTTAAATATATCTAAATAGTTTAAATAAAATAAATAATTATAATGAAGTCAATAGTATTTTTTAATTTTATTTACACTAAATACACACGTATATTTAGTTATTCTTTCAAATGAACTCAAAATGGCCTCAAGATGTGAGGTAAGGGCTAATGAGTGCTCCATATTATCATGTACAAGCCATCGAAGGTATCTTTATGCCAAGACATCACGAACAAAAAGATCCCTACATCACTGTTAGAAGAGGAAAAGGGCTTATGTGGAATTAACTAGCTCAACTGTTGGCACTCCATTGTGATGTACAAGCCCTATCTTGAAATATTAAGGATGACCATCATCATCTATTAGGTGGATGAAGTGATTCGTATCAAATAGTGTCAACACCATGCTAGGGGAATCCTAGGTTCATTCTTCAAATCATCAATATATCCAATGTTAAGAATCATAGGCTCGATGGTCTAGCATTTTGGGATTCGTTGTAGTGTCAAAAATTATATAAATCCCTCAATCAGTCTAATTCCCTATCCTAGGTAGGAAATATTTCACCATCAAAGTTAATCTCTTTCTCTGGTTTGGAGAGTACAACTTCTACTCCACTACTTAGCAGGTGGTGAAATCACCTATAACATTGTATATTACTATGATTTCAAGCATCCCACAAAATATCCTTATAATAAAGTTCCAATCAATCAATAATTAGGTAACTCAAACCATAGAAACATCATAGAGGACCATGCATAATGTCAGATACACAAATAATACTTCACAGAATTATCAACATCAAGTATCTAACTTCACCAAGTGGCATGTTGTTGCTGCCTCTGTTATATTTGTGTTGGATCAGTGGATAACCCAATTATGTGTTTCTAACCCTGAAGGGGAAGTTGTAGGACCTAGTCCAAACGTTAGTCCATGTGTACAAGTGTAGATGTGGTAATGTATTGGGAAAGACTTCAAGGCTAGGTGTCGTAGCCAAGTTACCAACTAATGGTGGTCCAACATCTAGAGTGTATATATGCAAGTAGGATTAGTCATGGATGCACTAGTTACCCCTTTTCTTAGAATTCTATTTCCATTACTCTAGTACACCATTTACTTATAATAATGCTTTGATATGGCTAGATAGTTTACAAGCTCGATTTTTCATTTGATAGATTTAAATTCATTACCTCTTAAGTTGTTTTGTTTTATTTCTCATTGGGGTTGGGAAAATACAAGGGTTTCATTTTATTTGGGTAGCATCATGTACTCTAAATACTGAGTGATGAATAATGAGGCAAGTAGAGATCATATTGGGATTTCCCCATGTGCTAAATATTTTCCCAACCATCTCTTGCATTTTATTTTTGGTTTTTTTATTGTGGAATTATTTTATTTCCTCATTATTGTGGTGGCATAAACCTGGAGGGTAATTCTTTCCAACCCAATCTTGAGGATGAGGATGAGAGAGTTGAAATCGCCATGACCAATTACCACCTTCATAAAGAATGAATTTCAAATATAGCGAATAATGTAATGTGTCATGTATAGAATACCATATGCATACCACTTTAATCTGGGCCTTCCTGGTAGTGTCGTTCAATTGTAGCCACCACAATAGTTCCTTTTTGAGAAGGTGCATGAAACCTTTTCTTACCTCAACATAGTTGGAAGTTAATTGATATAAAAAGTTCACTTTCTCTTGAAAATTGTAAAGCTTAGTAAGAGTATATGAATGAACCATATTAATGATTTGGTCAACCTTGAGAGGGTTGACAATGTGATTTCCCTTTCTTTGAATGGCCACTAACTGAGTGGCCTATTTGATTCCCATAGGATATAGAAGTAAAATAGGGATCAATTAATTAAATTGTTTGGCTATCATTCAAGTGAATACATAAACATTTAGAAGTGAGAATGAATAATTAAATTAAATGGTGTTATTAAGTGATTATGGGAAAAATAAAAAATTGAAATTGAAATCCATTTATATTATTGAGTAGGAAAGAGATAAAAAGGGGAGATTCATGGTATTTTTATGACCTGTGCTATTGAATCATCATATTGTGATGATACAAGTTAGAAAAGGAGAATCGTAGTTCATTTTTGAACCTATATTAGTTATTATATTTCATACTTCATTTGAGAGCTCTAAGAGATTAGCTGTAAGGATGAAAACCTCATTAAGGATTTTTATTTAGTGCTAAAGCCAACCACTCAATATGGTTAATGGGAGGTATCATTCATATTTTTGAGTAGTACTACATTGAAGTTCAAGTTTCATATTTGGAGGATGTCAGATCCTTCTTTTGTGAAAAGACAAAGTTTGTTATAGTGTCTGAGTTTATTTGTGGAGAGGTTAAATTTCCCTAGCAAGTAATTTTATTTGTGGATACGTTCTGTTATTGAAACAACTGTGTTTATTTATGGAAAGTCAAAGCTTACCTAAAAAAAATGAATGTATTTATATACAATTTGAGTTTGTTTAGTGGGGAATGATTTTCTATAGAAGGATCGGGCTACTTTATGAAAGAATTAATTATTGTGACAAGAATGATGTTGGAATCCTATTAAATTAAGGAAAATAGACATATGAACTAAGATTTAAGTAATTTTTCAACACCTTCCTTAAGGATATCAACTTTGTGAGGGTTGATTAGGTGAAGTCCTTTCTTGAGTAGATTATTTCTTTGATGCATATGGCTATCAATGATACATAACTCTTCATATGTAGAAGTGAATACATATTAGAATTATATGAAAAGAGTAATATAGGTATAAATATCATTTGGAGTGAAATTCACAACAATCATGATGTTTTCTATGATCCCGAGTTTACAAAGAATATCAATGGTATGATTAGAGAGATAATCAATACATTTTCTTTAGGTAACACATCATGTTCCATGATAGGATGATGCACCCAATTAGAATTTGAATATTCATTCCAACTAGTATATTTCAATATCTACTCTATACATATTACAAAATAATATTTTGATGTTGATAATATATAAAATATTTCAATCTGAACCTTAAATAAAATAATTATATATATATATATATATATATTTGTAAAAATGTAAAGAACTTCATATTAGAAAAAATGATGTACAAAATTTACACAACCATAATAATGTTAGTTCTTCTGGTGGATCTAGGTTTCAGACCATCTTCCCACCATGGGAGACCGATAGGTCATTGCTCGAAATCTAGGGTTAAAGAAATATATATTCACGACAAATCCAAAGTTAGTAGCATACATAATCAGTGATCATAATACAAAAAAGCAGGTGAGAATTTTCCTTAGGGCTAAGAATACAAGCCATTCAAAAAGATGCTTCAAACATTTTTCTCTCCTTTAGAAGTTGTTGAGCCATCAAGTGCGCTATCAGGCCAGAATTGTGCTAGTTCATATTTTGTCTCCTCCTCAATGGTAAGACAACCATAAGAACTCAAAGCTTGCTATGGTTGTGCCTTATTAGCTGCTCCACTCACTTGACATTTCAGATGCATATAATCAATAATGATCGAAGGGGAAGGGCCCAAGGGAAGCGGGTGAGATTGAAAGGGAGTTTATAGCATCTTGGGAGCTAGTGTAGGAATGGTAGAGTGAGATAGGAGAGAAGGAGATGTTGAAGGAGTGGATAAGGCCCCGTAGAGATTCATGGAGACTATTAATTCTTAGAATTAACAACCTTCCTTATGGAAGCTTCATTGGCTTGTTGTTGCTTCTATAACTATTTGGCTAGTAAACTTTTAGGGCCCAATGCCAACCACCTAGGTTCCTTAATTCATCAACTTCCACGGAGGACACATTATGTGGTATGCTTTCATGAATATTTGGAATGAAGACATTAGATTTTTTAATCAAAATCTACAGCATGGGAATGATCATCGCGACCACATCCATCACCTCCATTGTTCACACATCGACAATTCAAACCATAGTAGTAGGTGGGAGAATGAGGAGGAGGAATTTAGAATCACTGAGGGAATTGTAGCTTTTCTTTTGGAAGGAAATAAGAGTATGATAGGCTGAGTGATGAATCAGGAATGAGTTGGGTGACAAAAGAAATAAGAAATATTTAGACAGACATAATGTTTTCCATGGCCAAGTAAGTGAATGAAGCATTAATGTTAAGTACAAGGAGATTTAACAGAGGATATGGAGCAGTGGATTAGACATCATGAAAATTGATGGATTAGCATACTGACTGGACATATTAAAGTTGGATGAGAACCAATTTCTATGTGAATTCATGGTGATGATAAATTCATTACAAGAAAACCATAAATTTCCACCCAAATTAGGCGGAATTTTATACCAACATAACATATATAAAGAGAAAAAGATTGAATTTAATATATTTTTTCCTTTGTTAATTATTTTTTTCCACTCAGTAATATCAAGGAGATGTTAAATTTCTATAATACTTAATGAAATTTCATAAAACATTTCGAAAATATTGATGGCAAGAAGAAATTTAGTCTAAATAATAAATAAATAAAGTGAAGGATATTTCTCATTTAATTAATTTGTGCTTTCTAATTCAATGACAACATGGAGATGTATAATTCTCTCAATCTATATGAAGTAGAATTTAAAATACATTAACAAAAAGGGAATATTGGCAAGTATGTATTTTGTATATAAAAGAATTGAAAAAATTATAACGAATGATTCAAAACTTTTAACGTTGTCTATGTCAAAATGTAGGAGATGTGTAATTTTTTCCTTATTTGTCATGGAGTTGACATATGGCACGAATGTGTGTTTCTATGTGTCTATGTTTTAGTAGTATAGATAGATATCCAAATTTCAACTATCTATATATTATATTGGTGAATTGAAAAAAATATTATGATTAAAACAATTTGGTGCTGTGTGGCTAAAAATGAAAGAGATATCCAGTTCTTTTTTCATTTAGTTTGGAGGTGATGCATTGAAAGAATATATATATATATAACTTAAAATTTTAATTTACAAGTAATTATTTCAAACGTTTTGGTAAGTTAATAAACTTAAATGAAAA
>APFE030704287.1:0-25369 GCA_000404065.3 Pinus taeda | reverse complement strand
AGGTGAAATGGTCTATGCCACTCTAGTAGACAAGGCTATGCTGGCACATCAACTAAAGGAATCATTGAAAAATACAAATACTCAATTGGATTTGGAGAGAATGTCTTCCTCGGCCAAAGATAACCGAATAAAAACATTGGAGGAAATTATTGTGGATCTATGGCATGATCCTAAGGATCCCAAGGGCATCAAGGCCCTTATGAAGAAGAAAGAAGATGATATTGCTACACTCAGAAAACAAGCAAAGTTGCCTGCAACTGTTCACCCCCAAACTGCAGAACTTGTGCAAGAAAAAGAAGTTGATGATACCATGGATCTACTCATGAGGATGAATCAAAGAATAATAAAAATGGAGGAAGAGTTGGAGAAATCATTGCAGGGCAAGCAGGGAGAGTCGACCTCCCAGCCCCCTCAAACAGCCCCAACTATTGTCACTGTTCCTCCCACACAAGCAGCAACAATCCCTCCTGTCATTTCAACATCCACAATGACTACATCAACTACAGATGCTATAGCAACAACAACAACAACACTGGAATCTAGCATGAGTATGGAAGACATGATGAAAGCAGTCAAAGAGCTAGAAATTTAGGTGACAGAGGTGAAAGAGGCCAAGGAAAAGTTTGCCAAGCTAGAGGCAAGCTATGACAAGTCCAAGATGACAGTGGCTGAGAAACAAAGAGAAATAAAAGCCTTGGACAACAAAATAAAGTCTTTAGAAAAAGAGCTTACTTTAGACAAGACTCTAGCTGAAATCAAAAAGATTCCGTGGGCCAAAATTGGCCAATCAATCAATGACCAATGGTAATCAATTCAGGCCATACATGAACAAATCGAATTGATAGGCCTAGCTCAATTTGAGACTCAGAGGGATAGAGCAGCATTGGGAATTATGCCTGAGCAGGCCAATAAAATGATTCATTTCCTGAACACTTATACAAAAGAGGAATTGACAGAATTAGACATTAATAGCAAGACAGATACTATTCTGATAGCAAAAAAGGTGATGACCTTGACAAATTTTGTGCAAAGTCTAGAGAGAAAGTGCCAGGAAATGCAGGCAGAAATAAATGACTTCAAGATAAAGATGACAACATTGCAGACCAGAGGATTACCCAGCCTATTGGCTAGTGCTGGAAAATTACTGTCCTGTGAACATTATACTACCAGAATCAATAACTATGTTGCAAATTAGATTACAACATCTTCAAGTTCCTCATAAGAAGCAGGACCTCCCTCTGGACAATCTCTTTATGACAAATTGGAAAAGCTGTTTTACATTGAGCATGAAATCAATCATCTATTTGAGGTCCCACCCAATTTTTATAGATACACAGAGGCTGATGAAACACTCATAAAGATAAGAAGACATCAGCTACCTTTTGAGGATTGGTGGCAAGCAATGCTGGAAATTTTGCCTAGATAATTTTGGTCTTTTTCCTCTTTTTTCAGCTTCAGTTTTTTGGTCGGCTACAGGTCAGCAGAATTGAGTACGCAGGCACCAAAAAAAGTATAAAGACAACAGGCAGATGGAAGTCAGAGCAGTGACTCAACAAAGCACTAGGACTGCAAGCCCAAAAATCACAGATTAAAAGTGTAGCCTCAGTCGACTCATTTGGTCTAAAAAGTCAAAATTCTCTGACAAAATAGACAACTGGCACACAAATATTTACTACAACATTTATTTCTTTCATCTACTTCCTTTGAAGAGTTGGTGATGAAATTTATTGCATGGGGACTCATCAACTAGATATTTTGTATCTCTTTTTTGTATATATACCTTCCCATAGAATGTATTAGGGGTTGGTGATTTTCTTTCTAGACTGCTTTGTAAAATATCAGACTGTATTAATACAAATTGTTGTTGAAGTTCACTGTCTCTGAATCATCTGAAGGTGGATTGGATGTTCTGGGACCTGTTTCATTCTATGGAACAATAAGTTATACTAAACTGTGTTTTATGTTCTCTATATTCGTAAATTCTATGTATGTTTCATAATCTTCATGACAGAGAAGAAGAATAGCATAGGATTTGTTTAAATGTACCCTGTGTTCAATCTATGCTATTAATTATGTTTTCTTTAGGATTAGTCATAAATATGAATTCTTAACTGCTCATGTTTGCACTACTTCGTTCATCTTGAATACTATTCAGGAATCCTTAATTGCTCCTGCATAATATTCATACACTTTCCCTCTGCCAGTATAATGAAAGATTCTTGATTGCCTTTCATTCCCCGACTTCATTCCATCATTTCTAGATTTGAAAATTGTTCCTAAGTTTCCTATCCCGCTTTGTAGCATTACCATTTCACCAAGAAACAGTTTCAACGATTACACTTTCAGTGACTCCATTGCCTAATGGGGAAAAACTGTTTTATACTTGCAACCCAACTTTGTCTGAAATCACCATCCAACTAACTTAAAACCAGACCCTGTTCATCATAACTAGCCTAAAATACTCCAAAACAAAGCTAAATTTCAAAGAGAGAGCCTTCTCTGGTTGCAGGTAAGCTAGGACCTATAGCTAAAAGATTGGTTAGTGGTTACCTCGGCTGTATTCCCTACAGGAGGCAGGGAACAACATGAGTGATAACAAGACCCACACCTGATTTAGCCTTAATCAAATTCCTAGATGGATTTGACTCTGATATGGCCTTCCAGCTGAGAGAACGAGCCCCTAGAACTTTAGAGGATATGCAAAGCATAATTGTCAGTGTTGAAGCCAACCTAATGTATAAAAGAGTGAAGGCTAGGAGTGAAAGGAGAATACCACTGAAGGAAGAAGCCTCACCTTTTGAACAAAAATTAGATGCCATAATTAAAGGAATGGATAGATTAGGAGATAGAGTGGAGATAATTGAAAGGAAAGTCCCTTGGGATGGTCAGCCAACCAATATAGGGAGAAATCCTAATTTTTGAAAAAATCAGAATCAAAACACTGGGAAGACCAGTCCAGATCAAAATATTAGACCCCCTTTCTAGGAAAATTATGTAGAAGCATCCAATTTTGAAGATCCAAAAGAATATACTCAAATAAATCTTATGGGACTCAGTAATGAAGGAGAATTTTTCTTAACCCAAGAAGATCAAGAGGCCCACATTCTTAAACAATTTCAAACTTAGACAGGTGAATCATTTGACTTTAGGGAAGGATATGACACAACCATCTTTGAAGTGCATAAACAATACAACCTAAGAAGTAGGAGAATTGATGTTCCTAAAGAAAACAAACAAAAAGTTCCAAAACAGCCCATTAAAGGTAAGATAGTCACTACACTTGTACAAATTCTTTCTAGACCAAACAGTAATCCTTCTAACCCAATAATTGAAGATGTCTTTGATAATCAACCATGCAACAAACAGTCCTTCACTCCCTTTCCTTCTAAGGTAACTGTGAAGAACCTCCAGAAGTTGATTTAGGAGACACTGCAAAACATAACCCCACTCCTTAAAAGGAAAAAAGCATAGAAAATAAAGAAAATAGGGAGAATATTATTGTTCGAAATCCAAAAACCCAAATAGAAAAACCCTTTAATCTGGAAACTGAGGTAGGTAAGCTGAAAATTGTTGTTCCATTATCTGAATTAGCTAAAAATGATGCCTACCAAGCTCAAATCAATAGACCACTAAAAATTACTAGAATTGAGGACTCAGTTATTGTTTTTGATGACCAACCAAAAGTAATCTTTGGCCCAGAAGTGAATGGAAAACATTTAGAAGGAGGAATTTCTCCCTTCTATGTGAGCTTAAATATACATGATAAAATCCTTCACAATGCCATGCTTGATTCTAGGGCATCTCATAACCTCATGCCCAAGTCTGTAATGGAAACGCTAGACCTAGACATCACTAGACCATACAAAGATTTATTTTCTTTTGATTCTAGTCAGGTAGGATGTTTAGGATTGATAAAAGATTTGTGTGTCTCATTGGTTCAATACCCTGCAAAAACAATTTTAATGGATATAGTGGTAGTATATATACCACCAAAATATGGCATGTTATTATCCAGGTCCCGAGGTGCTAAGGTTCAAGGATCACTTCAATTAAATATGTCATATGCTACTATCTGAATTTTCGGCCAACCAAAAAAACTATACAGAGAAATATTAATGAAATATGTAGTAAGTAGTCAGGAAAAACCTCAAAATTTCTCCATCTACTTAGTACACTATGATATGGAATCATTCATTCTTTATAATGCTGAAACCAGTCCTCCTAATACTCCATATGTTTTAATAGTTGAACCAAAAGAAATTAAAAAAGAACAATCAAGTGTTCACAGCCATAAAATATCAGACAACAAAGAAAAACCAGATGAGAATGAAAAACTAAATCCCCTTGTTAAACAAATTCCCACCACCCCTAACACTGATTATGTGCATTTTATACTTTGGCATTTAGAATTTGATGGCTCAGTCAATAAACTAGGGGCAGGAGCAGGAGTTTGGGTGTACAACTTAGAAAATGATCATGCTGAAGGCTATGCCTACAGATTAAATTTTAAGTGCACCAATAATATGGCAGAGAATGAGGCTCTCTTGTTGGGTCTTAAACTTATTAAAATATTAGGGGCAATTAGAGTATCTATCATAGGAGATTTAGAGTTAATGATTAAACAAATCAAAGGGAAATATCTAACTAGGGATCCTAGATTAGGATATTACAGAAGAATAGTCATAGAGATTTTCAGTACTTTTCTGGAAACTAAGCTTGCTATAATCCCTAGAAAACACAATTTGCAAGCCCACATCCTAGCAGTGTTTTCCAGCACCTGCAAATTTCCTTTTGAACCTAATCATCAGTTTACTGCTGAACTTAGGCATAGACCAGCCATCCCTGATAATCTAAAGAACTGGCAGGTCTTTGATAATGATGAGTAGATAAATAACTTTTTAACTTTAGATGAAGATTTTTCTAACAATTACATAGATGTTGATACAGTCATTAAATCTAATCAAATAGATGAGGTAGAAACAAACATTTTAGAGGAGAGTTCAATTCAAATGCTTCATCCCACAAAATTCACACAAAAAGAAGTTCATGACCTTAAACCAATGGAATTTTATGAGATAATTGAAGAAGAAATAGAGGTTATCAACTTAAAAGGCAATCATCTGCCTAAAGGATAAACTTCTCTAGAAGACCTCTTTGATTCTAATGACATCCCCAAGAAACCTAAGATGGAACCATTAAAAGCAGATATTGAAGAATACAAATTAGGTACAGAGGGCAATCCGAAAATGATAAAACTGTCAAAGTCTTTACCTCTTGATCAAAAGTTAAAATATGTTAAACTCATGAGAGAATTCTAAGATGTCTTTGCCTGGAGTTAAGAAGATTTGAAGTCATATGACACCTCCATTATTTAGCATATTGTACCTTTGAAAGAAAACCAAAAGGCTTTTAAACAAAAACTCAGAAGAATCAGCCGTGTATTGTTACCATTGATTGAGAAAGAAATTAAACGTATGTATGAAGCATGGATTATTACCCCTATCAGATTTTTAAAGTGGGTGTCTAATTTAGTGCTTACTAGGAAGAAAACTGGAGAAATAAGGTTATGTGTTGATCTGAGGAATGTGAATAAGGTCTCTCTAAAAGATGACTACCTTTTACCTAAGATGGACCATATTTTGCAAAGGGTACTTGGTTCTTCTAGAATTTCACTTTTAGGTGGGTTTTCAGAATATAATAGATTCTGGTTCATCATGATGACCAAGAAAAAACTTCTTTTACAACACCATGGGGCACATTTATGAACATCAAAATGCCATTTGGACTTAAAAACGCAGGAGAAACTCTTCAAAGGGCAATGGGAATTGCATTTTCCAAAGAAATTCATGATTTTTTTGTTATATATCTGGATGATTTAACTGTTTTCTCTAAATTTGATCAAAAACACTTGGACCAACTCAGACAAGTCTTTCTAAAATGCAGGAAATATGGTATTTTTTTAATCCAAAGAAGTCCTTGTTCGGTATGGAAGAAGGTAAGCTTTTTGGTCATATCATTTCCAAGGATGGCATTTGAATTGACCCTACCAAGATTGAAGCTATACTACAGATACCTCATCTAAGAAGTATCAAAGAACTTCAAGCTTTCCTAGGGAAGATAAGCTTTTTGAGAAGATTCATATCTAACCTAGATAAACTCATTAGACTACTAAATGACATGCTAAAAAAAGATTCAAGTATCAAATGGACAATAGAAGCCAAGCAATCATTTGAAGAAATAAAAATGGCTTTAACCAAAACATCGGTCCTCACAAGTCCTCAATTTGATAGGGACTTCATAATTTGTTCTTTTGCCTTAGAACATAATATAGTAGCTGTATTATTACAAAAGGATGACCAGGAATGTGAAAAACCTATAGCCTTTTTTAGTAGAGCACTCAAAGATGCATAATTAAAATACAAAATCATGGAGAAACAGGCTTTTGCACTTTTAAAATCCATTAAAGACTTCAGAGTCTACATATTATACTCTCATGTGATAACTTATGTGCCTAATGCAGTTGGCAAAGACATCTTAACTCAGGGTGGAATTAATGGCAAAAGGGGTAAGTGGATTGCTACCATCTTAGAGTATGGTATTGAAATAAAACCTACGAAACTGATAAAAGGATAGGGATTAGCCAAACTCATGGCAAAAACCAATTGTCAAGCCCTGGACATATATGAACTGGATGACGAACAGGAGATGGCGACTCCACAAATCAACTAGGCCTTCTCTTGTTCGTCATAATTACTAACAACTTGTGGTCCTTTACATGATACGGGTTAACCACCTTATTTATTACTATGGCCCATCCCATTATTACATTATTCCCTTGGGTACCTCCCTTTTTACCCCATATTATCCCCGTAGGTATATAACAGAAATAATACATATTTTCTGAAAAACTTGGATGGTATAGAAGCATAGGAAGGACCAGTCAATGGTCAGATGTTAAAAAATTACTTTGATCCTACTTATTAATGCTACCAAGTTCTTTTTGTACATATTATATATTTTGTAATGTCACATTTTTTATTGGACATTAACATTTTGGAGTTGAAGCCCAAAGAGAAGGCCTTAAGCTTCAAGAGTATCATTGTCATACATACAATAAAGCAACAAGTAGAAGGATATTACAGAGCACAGTCAAAGTCATGCAGAGGCCATCTGATCTACTATTCTTGACTTTTCACCAAGAAAAGCCATCCCCAAGTGGAGCCACTATTATGCCCCTATACTAATAGGTATCATATATCATGATTGATTTGATGAGCAATGTAATATGTTCATACCTTTTCTTGTTGCAAAGGTTTTTCATATTTGTGGAAAAATAAAAAAATTTAAAAAATGTAAAGAGGGTATACCCTAAAAGAAAAATCAAAGGGTAAAAAGAAATAAAAGATGGTCAAAAAAATGAAAGAAAATGAACCCCAACAAAAAGAAAGACTAGGAAAGTGTGCAAGTCTAAATGCCACTACTTTTTTACTTTTGTATAATAAAAAATTGTGTGCAGCTTATCACTTATGCCAGAATTCATGAATAGTCAAATAGTTTAGTCTTGGCTAGTTCATTTTTCAATTTCATGTTGTGGAAATAGAGAATAAAGTTCTGACCAAACAGTTTATTCTTAGCGGATAAGTATCTAGGTAGAGTGAAAAAAGGAGCTCAACAGTTTCATCTGAGCCCTTAGATGTAATAAGTGTAAAATTAGATAGGCATTAGCATGTAAAAGAAAATAAAGTTTGATAAGGGTTTTCCAGTCTAAGTGCACCCTAATAAAAAAGTAAAAATGCTTGGCTAAGTAGGTAGCGTAGGTAGATGATTGTTGCAGATAATATGTGGTGAATGATGTGTTAAAATGTGTAAGTCTTCTACTCTCATCATAAGGCAAATGGCATGTACCACATGGAAGACACATCAAGCAAGCAAAGTCAAAATAATTGACTCCCCTACTCATTTCTCTGAAATTTTCACTAATTTCCTCTAGGTGCCAAGGTATCTATCAAATTAGAGGGGCTAAGAGCATTTCTCTGACTTCTGGAGGGACACGAAACCTCGGCACAATAATTTATAAAGCCTAAGTACTTAAGCCCATTCATCAATAATCCTATCCCTTCTTAAATCATTCATTCCCTTGATAAGTATTTCCTAAGTAAAATCCTATTTTACTTAGGGAAATGGAAATATTTTACATAAAGACCCTTATTATTCACGTAGCCTAAGTTTCAATGTACACATGAAAATTTGATACACTTAGCGCTATTTCCATTCAATGTCATATTAACTATTAACTTTTAATATATATTTCCCCTATAAAATCTACCCATTCCCGTATTACATTAACTATGTAAAAACCCTGAAATATTATATATCCTGCCCCTTTGGTTAAAATATAACCGTAAAATATCAATAATGGGGATTAATTAGTTAATCAATAAATAATTAAAGAACCCGACCCCCCACCACATTAAAAAGGGATTAATTAACCCTCATGGTTAATTAATAGCCCTCCCGACCAATCCCGACACCCCGGATATAATTAAAAATTCTTAATTATATCAAGCTTGCTCTCATTAAACTCATGTCACTTTGCATCCCCGATAGTCGTCCAATCAAGTCTCTGAGATCCAACGACTGTTGTGAATATCACATGACCCTTTGCGACCGCAAGTTAGCAAGCAATCACAAAGTGATTTTGTGTATAGTACCTCCACCACGTGTCATTCGTTCTATGGAATCGCTGGCTCAAGGCTAAATACCCCCCCCCCCCCCCCCTCCATAAGCAGTGAGATATAAACCACTTACTGTCTCCAAACTAAAGGACAAAACATGATGTCGTTCACCTGTCGACATCACACTTTCAAATCCTGAAACCCACCAATCCTCGACTTTGTATATAAAACAAAACAAATCATTTTCATCGTTTTATTCTGTGAACCTATACATCCATGCAAACAAAACGTTGAGGTCAACTAGCTTGATCTTTTAGCCACCAACCCACTTTAAAATTTGCAGTCAACACAGCCCATAACCATTTAGTCACGCCAAGTACCTACACTCCATTGCCTACCCCCAAGAACAGGTATTTACTAATTTCCCAACAAAAAACCCTGCAAATACTTGTTTTCCACTGCAAGTTAATTAAAAAGGCCAAAATTCACCATAATTTTGTTATTACTTTTGCAATTTGACTCCCCCAGACCCTTGGTTTCACCAATTTTACAAAGAAAATCTCAATTTCCTTTCTGAATCCACAAGAACCAGAATGGAAACCCCGGTAGCTCTAAATGTTGCACCCATTAACAACCCTCATCGTGATTTAGACTATCTGCCTCTAGCAGATAAGGACTTTCAAATAAAAGACCTAATTACCAATAAAGACCACCTCAAAGTGTTTTTCCAATGTAGAGATAATCATTTGAATGACAATGATATCTTAGGATTATGGGAATCCAACCTCCCAATGTACTTTCTCCCCTTTGTTTATGTTTTCCCTAACATAATCCATTAGTGCCATGCAAATTATGACCCCAACTATAGAGCAGTTATGTCTCCCAACCAAACAGTCCTCTTCACAATAACTGCTGAATCAACCAATGAGATGGTTCAATTTCATTCTAGTCAATTCCTCACCCCCATTTCCATTGGGAATTTACTTGAGAAATCAACTAAAATGTCCCAATCTAAACTCAATCGCCTCTGTCATACTTTCATACTAAGAGAATATCAGACTACCTATTCTCCTCCTTATGGATCAATTTTCTTCACAGATATGGGTAAAATCATAGTTGATATAAAATCTGCAGTCATGGGATTCAACACTACTGAGTATGTAGATGAGTTGACCCTAGTGTTGATGTCTATCTTTACCTCTAGATAGCCCCCTGCTATCAAGTACAATTATGCCTCATTTATTGATGAGAAAATTCATGACTAGTTCATGGGACTAGAGAATGAAAGGGTTTCCAAGTATTCCACCTTCATATATCACCTCATCCTCTACTATCAATCAGACAAATTCCCATTTTCTGTAAAAAACTTGATATTAAAGGTAATCCAAGGTCTATCATCTTTTGGACTTCCATCTTCCAAAGATCTTTTGCTTTCCCTCATTCATATACTGAGTTCATTGATTAGTTTGTCCACCTAGCGACCACCTTGCTAACTGGGATTTCCCCTCGTAGGATTAGTGATGATATCAAAAGGATCCTTCAGCTCTCCAAACAGTACAGAGTGGGTGACTAATATTTATAACAGAATCACATAGAGATCAAGCTATATGGGTGTGATCTTTCCCCATTCAAGCTACCTAGATATGTTCCAATAAGACTGTTTGCATTGGAGTATTATATACATATAATAAACTCAAATTTGATTCATTTTACTAAGGCCAAGAAGAAAGCACAACTAAGGATCAGGGATCACTTAGGCCTTTTTATCTGCAACACTAGGGATGCATGGAAAGGAGTAGTGCAAATTCTAGAAGACCATCTGAAACTAAACAAAAGTTTTAGTTGGAATCCATATGACCTCCATAGTTTCCTATGTGATAGAAGGATGAAAAATAGACTATCACCGTACTTGCATCACATAATTCCAGAGGTTGAGTAATTTGCTAACATGGATGAATGGAGGGAAGGGACCCTAATAGAAGCAGATAGTGAGCAGGTCAACATAGAAGATGTAATCAAGGATCTTGAAAAGAAACTTGACCTGGATTCTTTTGGACAGGTGCAATTTGAAATTTCTCGGAAGCCAGCATCAGGGACTAATTCCTCAACAACTCATATCTCACAAAGGCACTCACAAGAGACTAGTGCACCACTTGTTGAGACATCACAAGAAAGAGAAAAAGAGACAAGCACTCAAGCAACCGAACAATCTATCATATCGAAGCAGCCTCAAACTTCTTAGGAGCAGGTTCAAGCACAGGCCCACCCAACTCAAGTAAATATTAGAGAGCCCCCAATTTTGCATTGTCATCTGAATGAGGAAACGAACAAAAAGAGAGAGAGGGAAGTAGCTACCCCTGCCAGTGGCCCATCAGACCTACCTGGTGCTAAGAGGCATAGGCTAAATTCTCATTCAGAAGACAAATTTTTTGAAGAAACTACAGAGTCAAAGAAACGAAGGTGCATATAGCCAACATATTTTCCCAGCAGAAGGGACACCTTTGAGCTCATAGAGACAGGAACTAGAAAGGCAACAAAGTGTTGAAGTGTCATCTTTCAGGCTTCTAGGTAATGAGAACCTAGATATTAAAAAAAAAGGCTAAAAATGAACCATTAAGGGCACAAGTCTACGATCAGTGTTTGAAAATGGCCCCCACAAATCAAACTAGGTTGATGTCAGCATATGACATCAAAGAAGGTAAGATGTAGATGAGCTTCTTCAAGCCAAAAATACAACAACTTCAATCAATTGTAGACTACCTCAAAACTGATTTTGAGGTTATGGCCAAGGACATTCATCCCCTATATCAGATTGAGTTACATAAACAAATAAGGGAGATGGTATATTCTACATTAACGAGTAAAGCCATGATGGCCCAAAGATTAGAAAATTCTTTGAATAATAAAAGCAATTATAGCTAGAAAGAGCCTCCTCATAAGCTAAAGATAATAGGATTAAATCATTGGAGGAGTTGGTTATTAGATTGGGCCATAACCCAAAAGATGTGAAAGCTGCAGAGTCCTTGATTAAGAAGAAAGATGAAGACATAGCTGCCTTAAGAAAGCAGTTAAAGTTACCTCTATCAAGACATCCACAAACTACTGAAGTCATCCAAAAGAAGTCTAAAGAAGAGTTTATGGACTTAGTCCTAAAGCTAAATGGGCAGTTTAAGGAGACTGAACAAGAATTAGAAAATTCATTAAAAAGCAGGCAGAGTGAGTTGACCTTTCAGCCTCAAAATGTGATACCAGTGGTCTCAACGAGAGTCCCTTCAAAATTTGCAACAGCTCTGGCACCCAAAGTCCCTTTGGCCACAGCTGAAGCAATTACAAGTACAAGTATAGGAACAACGCCAGTAGGAACTTCAAGATTGAATACAAAGGAGTTAATCAAGTCCATGGAGGAGATGAAACTCCAAGTCTCTAAATTGCATAAGGTAAAAGAAAAATTTGTTACCTTAGAACAAAAAGATGATGTCTCCAAAATAAATTTTGCTGAAGAGGTAAGAAAGAATAAAGGCTTGGCATAACAGGTAGAAACATTGGAAAAATATCTCACTCTTGAAAAGCCCCTAACAAAAATTAGGAAAATTCTTTGGACCAACATCACTCAGTCAATAAATGATGCTTGGTCATTCATTCAAATAATTTTTGAACAGATTGATCTGGTGAAAGAGGTTCTTGAAGAAATTCAAAAAACCAAGGAAGAATTAGGAAGGAAGCCCGAGGAAGCCATTAGGCTAATAAAATTTTTGAACATCAAAAATAAGTACCATCTAGAAGAGCTGGGCATTGAAGATAGAACTGGGACTATTCTAGAAGTCAAAAAGGTATTGACCAAAAGGTCTCTGATGCAGAATTTAGAAAGGAGATGCTAGAACATGCAAGAAGAAATTAATGATTTCATGAAGAAGTTTGGCATTTTGCAGAGAAAATGACTTCCCAGTCCTTTAGTAATTAATGATAAATTGATGAGACATGAAGACTATGTGGACAAGTTGGGTAAATATGTAGATAACAAGGCCAGTTCATCAGCTAGTGCATTTGCACTAAAGACACTATCAACAGGTAGAGTTCTCTATGACAATCTAGAGAACCTTTTCTATGTTGAACATGAGATAAAACATTTGTTTCCGTTTCAACCTAATTTTTTCAAATACACTAAGGCTGATGAAATCTTCAGAAAACTTCAAAGGACTAGAATACCAAAGGAAGATTGGTGGACGGACATGACAGATATTTTGTGAGTTACCTTGGTAAAAAGTAAATTTTCAATATTTACCATGGTCAATTTTGGTAAAAGGGAAAGTAAAGATAAAACAGGTAAAGAGTATCAAAATAGGTCAAAGAGTATTAGTAAGAAGATGAAAACCAGAGCAGCCAGCACTAAATTACGAGGAAGACATCAAGATTCTGAAGCATAGGGCCCGCCTCCAGCTCATCCACAAAAAGAGGGATAGCAAGCCATTAGTTTACTTTAGCTTCTATCTTCGAGACCATCTATCTCTATTTTTATGTAACATATAGTTAGGCTTCTTAGATTATATCTCTCTTTGTTAAGAGATATTTTATTGTAAATTTTTGTATAAGTACTCCCTTATTTTCAGTATTGAGGGTGAATTCTTGGACATTTTCTATATACTTATTATTTTGGAAAAGAAAAGATGTTGAACAACTCTTGTATGGCTGGTTGGATGAAGAAATAAAGTAGGATTTTTTACAGGATTCATGTATCAAACATTGGACAAATAAGTATTCTATATATCATGTGTTATTCTTTTCTAGTTTAATATTTCAATTGTGTTTCATATCTGATTATTAAAACGAAAAAGTATAATTCAGGAAGTGCCTAAGAGCAATCTGTTTTTAAAATCATTTTTATTCTAAATGTTTTCTTGTAAACTATCATAGGCAAGGAATTCTTAATTTCTCCTGCTTCTTAGTTTATCATTTTGATAATTTAATAAGAAATTCTTAATTGCTTTTTATTAGTGATCATCCACTTTCCATCTTCTTAAAACATGTTGAAGGATTCTTAATTGTTCTTCTTCCCTTTTAAGTCCATTCCATCTTTTCAAGTTACCATTTGTTTTCTGTTTAGCTATCTTGCCTTATGAAGCCATCATTTGTTGAGAAATATGTTCTAGTTTAGCCATCTATAGTTGACTCCATAGCTCAATGGCTTGAAATACTCTTCTCTATCCATCTGCTCTTGAATTCCACCACCAAACGCAATCAAAACCCTTAAACTTTCATAACTAGCCTAATATCTCATAAAACAAAGCTAAATATTAAAGAGAGAGCCCTCTTTGAGTACAGATTGGCTAGATTCTGTACTCAAAAGTCGGTTTGTGGTTACCTCGGATCCCTTTCCTTCTTCTGACAACTTCAAGGAAAATTTGAGTGATAATATAGTGGTGACTCCACTGGGGAAACCAACTCCTCAGTCATAATGAATCTTTAAGAAAGTTTAAATCCAAATCTAAAGAATCTTAAAGAAATCATAGAAGTTGTTTGTTAATATCAATTAAAAAAAATCAAAGACAAAACCTAAAAACCTGGCTTCACAAAGGACTTGTTACACTAGAACTAACCTTGATCCTAATCCACCACAAGTGTTTGAGAACCCCAATCTAATCCCCAGAATTTGTAGGAGACAAGAAAGTCCAGAAAGTTCTGCTAGCTCTTAGCCCACCTTCAGATCAACATCTTGCCCTGTTAGGTGGATTTACCTTGAAGACGGACCCTTTGTTGAATACTTTGAAACCTCTTTGTTTAGGACTTCATCTGATTCTAAATTAATTGACTTGATCCCAAACCCAACATTCATCGAAGAATTACAACTTCAAGTTGTTATTTCATCAATTGATAGGCATTTGCAGAACTCACAACAATCTGATCTTACCACTGAAGGAACACCCAATTCCTCTGTAATCACTTCCGCCTCTGCAAGCTCATCACCTTTTCCTCATATATCTCAACCTCAAACCACCCCTTCTGCACCTCCATCCACAACCCAAACATCCATTGTTATCCCAACCCCAGCTGTTGTTTCAACCTTACCTATAACAATGGCAAATAGGTATACCCCCTTAGTTCTACCAACAAACTTAGGTGCCATGCCCCAAGACTACCAAAGTAAAATCACTCAATTTAATGGTACTGGTAGTTATACAACCGAAAAACACACCAAAAAGATGACTGATTACTTTGAAATTTATGAAATAGATGCTGATGATGTAAGGATGATAATATTTGTTCAGAGTTTAACTGGGAAATTCAGAACTTGGTTTAGGGCTCTAGCAGCAAATAGTATAGACAACTTAGACATTCTCCACAGATAATTCTTGAACCGATGGGAGAAAAGAAAGATCCTCTTAAGATTCTATCTAAGTATGAAAACCTAAAGAGAAGAACACAAGAAACTGTGCATGATTACTGCACTAGATTCAACAATGTCTACAATGCCATCCCTCAAAACCTCAAACCCCCATCTGATTTAGCCTTAATCAAATTCCTAGATGGATTTGAATCTGATATGGCCTTCCAGCTGACAGAACAAGCCCCTAGAACTTTGGAGGATATGTAGAGCATAGCTGTTAGTGTTGAAGCCAACCTGATGTCTAAAAGAGCCAAGGCTAGGAGTAAAAGGAGAATATTAGTGAAGGAAGAAGCCTCACATTTTGAACAGAAACTAGATGCCATAATTAAAGGAATGGATAGATTAGGAGATAGAGTGGAGACAATTGAAAGGAAAGCCACTTGGGATGGTCAACCAACCAACATAGGGAGAAATCCTAATTTCCAAAAAAATCAGAACCAGAACATTGGGAAGACCGGTCCAGATCAAAATATTAGACCCCCTTTCTAGGAAAATTATGTAGAAGCATCCAGTTCTAAAGGTCCATAAGAAGATACTCAAATAAATATTATGGGACTCAGCAATGAAGGAGAAGTTTTCTCAACCCAAGAAGATCAAGATGCCCACATTCTTAAACAATTTCAAACTCAGACAAGTGAATGATTTGACTTTAGGGAAGGATATGACACAACCATCTTTGAGGTGCATAAAAAATACAACCTAAGAAGTAGGAGAATTGATATTCCTGAAGCAAACAAACAAAAGGTTCCAAAACAACCCAATAAAGGTAAGACAGTCACCACACCTGTACAAATTTTTTCTAGACCAAACATTAATTCTTCTAACCCAATAATTGAAGATGTCTATGATAATCAACCAAGCAACAAACAGTCCTCCACTCCCCTTCTTTCTAAGGGAACTGTGAAAGAACCTCCAGAAGTTTATTTAGGAAACACTACAAAACATAACCACACTCCTAAAAATGAGAAAACACAGAAAATAGGGAGAATACTACTGTTCGAAATCCAAAAACCCAAATAGAAAAACCCTTTAATTTGGAAACTGAGGTAGGTAAGTTGAAAATTGTTGTTCCACTATCTAAACTAGCTAAACATGATGCCTACCGAGCTCAAATCAATAGATCACTAAAAATTACTGGAACTAAGGACTCAATTTATGTTTTTGATGACCAATCAGAATTAATCTTTGGCCTAGAAGTGAATGGAAAACATTTAGAAGGAGGAATTCCTCCCTTTTATGTGAGCTTAAACATACCTGATAAAATCCTTCACAACACTATGTTTGATTTTTTGGCATCTCATAAACTCATGCCCAAGTCTATAATGAAAAATCTAGACCTAGACATCACCAGATCATACAAGGATTTATTTTCTTTTGATTCTAGTCAGGTAAGATGTTTAGAATTGATAAAAGACTTGTGTGTCTCATTCGTTCAATACCTTGTAAAAACAATTTTAATGGATATAGTGGTAGCAGATATACCACCAAAATATGGCATGTTATTATCCAGGTCCCGGGGTGCTAAGGTTCAAGGATCACTTCAATTAGATATGTCATATGCTACTATCTCGGTTTTCAGCCATCCAAAGGAACTATATAGAGAAACATTAATGAAATATGTAGTAAGTAGTTAGGAAAACCCCCAAAATTTACCCATCTACTCAGTACACTCTGATATGGACTCATTCATTCTTTATAATACTGAAAGCAATCCTTCTAATACTCTAGATGTTTTAAAAATGGAACCAAAAGAAACTAAAAAAGAACAATCAAGTGTTCACATCTAGGAAATATCAGACAACAAAGAAAAACCAGATGAGAATGAAAAACTAAATCCCCCTGTTAAACAAATTCCCACCATCCCTGACACTGATCATGTGCATGAAATAATTTGGCATTTAGAATTTGATGGCTCAGTCAATAAAATAGGGGCGGGAGCAGGAGTTTGGGTGTACAACTTAGAAAACAATCATGCTGAAGGATATGCTTACAGATTAAGTTTTAAGTGCACCAATAATATGGCAGAGAATGAGGCTCTCTTGCTCGGTCTTAAACTTGTTAAAAGATTAGGGGCAATTAGAGTATTTGTCATAGGAGATTCAGAGTTAACAATTAAACAAATCAAATGGAAATATCTAACTAGGGATCCTAGATTAGGATATTACAGAGGAATAGTCATAGAGATTCTCAATACTTTTATGGAAACTAAGCTTGCTATAATCCCTAGAAAACACAACTTGCAAGCAAACAACTTGGCAATGTTTTCCAGCACCTGCAAATTGCCTTTCAAACCTAATCATCAGTTTACTGCTGAAATTAGGCATAAACTAGTAATCCCTGATAACCTGAAGAACTTGTAGGTCTTTGATAGTGATGAGTAGATCAATAACTTTTTAACTTTAAATGAAGAGTTTTCTAATAGTTACATAGATGTTGATATAATCATTAACTCTAATCAAATAAATGAGTTAGAAACAAAAATTTTAGAGGAGAGTTCAATTCAAATGCTTCATCCCACAAAATTCACACAAAAAGAAGTTCAAGACCTGAAACCAATGGACTTTGATGAGATAATTAAAGAAGAAATAGAGGTTATCAAATTAAAAGGAAATCATCTGCCTAAAGGATTAACTCCTCTAGAAGACCTCTTTGATTCTAATGACATCTCCAAGAAACCTAAGATGGAACCATTAAAAGAAGATATTGCAGAATACAACTTAGGTACAGAGGACAATACGAAAATGATAAAACTATCAAATTCTTTACCTCCTAATCAAAAGTTAAAATATGTTGAACTCATGAGAGAATTCCAAGATGTCTTTGCTTGGAGTTACAAATATTTGAAGTCATATGACACCTCCATTATTCAGCATACTATACCTCTGAAAGAAAATCAAAAGCCCTTTAAACAAAAACTCAGAAGAATTAACCTTGTGTTATTACCATTGATTGAGAAAGAAATTAAACGTATGTATGAAGTAGGGATTATTGCCCCTATCTAATTTTCAGAGTGGGTGTCTAATTTAGTGTCTACTAGGAAGAAAACTGGAGAAATAAGGTTATGTGTTGATTTGAGGAATATGAATAAGATCTCTTTAAAATATAACTACCTTTTACCCAAGATGGACCATATTTTGCAAAGGGTAGCTAGTTCTTCTAGAATTTCACTTTTAGAAGGGTTTTTAGGATATAACCAGATTCTGGTTCATCTTTTTTTTTTTTAACAAAGTCGGGTACTTTTGTATTATAAAATTCAAAAACATAGATCTATTACATAGCTATCGAAGGTTTGGGCGAAGAGGATCAAAACCGGGTGCACAGACCCATTTTCCTTGTTTCTGCCTCTATGATGACTGAAATTGAAGAGAAAATGGCTATATTGCCTAACAAAAGAACCACCTAAACGACAAAATTTACAGACCATAGATTTTAGGGGAGTTTCTGGGTGACCGAGTCATCAGGATGGGATCTCTCCTGGCACTAGCTTTAGTAGAGGCTGAAGCTTGATAGCTCTGGGTAAGGGCTCTGATATGCTCTATGGCTTCCTCCAGATGGTTGCACCTTCCTTTCAAACTTTCGATTTCTTCCTTCTGCTTCTCCAATTTCTTGCGCTTCGATCTGCTATCAGCTTCATAGTCGTTCTTCAGATCATTGAAATGCATGATAAATCTGTTAATCATGATTGTGTGAGTTTTGCACATGGTGCATCCTTTGTTGAAGAGCTGATCAATTGGTTTGATTGCTGGCTGCTGAGCGTTCTGCTTGTCTTGTTGATCCGCCATGCTGCTGGGCTGATTGAAAGAGTCTGAAATGTAAGTAGAGAGGAGGGAATCGGGGAGAAGGGGATTATCAAGGAGAGATGCGGTATTACAGGGGAGGTGAAACAGAGGTGGAGGGAGCGAAAAGCGCTGGGGATTGTGGAGGATGGACAGCGTGGTAATAACCGGGCCTCTGCAACGGTCAAAAAACCAATAATCAGCAAGAAATAAAGCCACAAAACGGATACCAGCGATTACCAGAAGCGAAGGGCGGAGCTCTGGATCCCGATAGCAGTTGACAGCTTCCGAATGATGCCCTCGCTTGGAGATATTGCAGAGGATGTCACAAGCTGTGGAGTTCTAGAGAACCAAACAGCAATACTGCTGACTGCCCTGCTTGTTGCTGGAGTCAAGAGGGCGAAACAAATGAGGAATGTGAGTGCGCAGAATGCTTTCACCACCACGCTCAGGGCATACAACTCTTCCTGATTGATACTGAAGGGGAAGAGGAGTTCTGAAGAGATCGGGGACGGGAGAGGGGATATAAAGGGAGGAGGGCGACCATTCATGATGAGGGGGCGGGATATTTTTTACTGCGGGACCAGAGGGAGGATCCTGCTTCAGATTTGAAGTGCAGTCTCCAGAGGGGTTGAGAAGACGTTTACCTGAAAAGTCAGGAAGGAGCTCACGAGAAGAATGGGGATGCATTGCTCTGAAATTGAAGGAAGGGATGAGAGACAGCAAAGTGGAGGAGAATGGAGGATCGATGTATGAAATACCAATGAGATGATTGATGTTATGACAGGTTCTGAGGGGGCTAATCTGCTGATTTTTCTGACAGAGAGATTTCTCATGGGATCACCCTTTCATAGATTCTTTCATTCTCACGTACCTGTCCTTGCTGCCTGTTGACTGCTTTTCTTGCTAAGGAATCTGCCTCTGCGTTATTTTCTCTGAGTACGTGCATAAATGTTACTTCCCCCATATTTCTGAGATTATCAATGATCCGCGTCCTAATGTTGTTAAGGCCTTATTTGATGAATTCTTTACCTGTGATCATGGCTGAAATGATGATGGCCGAGTTCCCAAGAATGATGGCATTCCTCAAACCCCTTCTGGATAGGATTGTGGTGCCTAGCAGCAGGCTGTAGGCTTTAGCTACATTATTCGAGGCTGTCCTGAGTCCCCATTCATATTTGCAGATGGAAGTCCCGTTGTGGTTTTTGATTATGCCTCCTGCTCCTGCTGCTCCGGGGTTGTTCTTTGATGCTCCGTCAAAGAAGAGAAGAGGACAATTTTGAGCGAGGATCCATTGGCTTATCTCTTCTTTGGTTCCCCTGAGTTTCCAGTTGGATTGCTTCTGATGTGCTTTGCTCTGAGGGGGAGGATTCCGAGAGTGACTAATGTTGAATTTATTGTACCATTCTCTTTCTTCTTGAGCCCAGATCGACTGGTCTGGAGTAGCTATGAAGTTTGCGCTGACAGCTTCAGAGATGTTAGCAATTGTCTTTGCTATTACATTGTCTATTTTTGGCTGTTTGTTGTTAAAAACGTGGTTGTTCCTGGCTAGCCAGAGGTTCCAACATAGGGTGGCAGGAATGCACTTCCACACTCTAATTAGATTGTTTTTTCCTTTTCTTGAATGAGGGAAGTCTTTCTTCCAATTTTTTTGTGAATTGTGAATCTGGTCATGTTTTCCTCGAACTTCCAAGGGGCTTGTTAACTGATTCCAACAACTCTGGGTGAAAGTGCAGAGAAGGAAGGAGTGCTGAATGGACTCCTCCTCTGCTCGGCAGAAACATCAGATCGAGGGGCCTTGGATTCCTCTCTTTCTCAGATTCTCAGCTGTGAGAATTTTCCCTTTTAAAAGGGTCCAGTTAAAGTGTTTTACCTTTGGAAGGCATTCTGACTTCCAGGTAGCTGTGTGAAGGTTCCAATTTGCTGTAGGAGTTATATTTTGAAGAGATTTATACCCTTCTTTTACTGAGAAGGACCCTCCACATGTGTCCCAGATGTATCTATCATCTTTCTCCTTATTGGTTGGTCCGGATCCAGAGAGTGAAGACTTCAGATTGAGCCATAGGTCTTTGAGGTCCTGAGGGAGATGCAGATCTTTCCAGTCAATCCATCTATTTTGGTTCCAAGAAGAAATATCATACAGGGTGGTTATCTTTCGTTCTTCCATCCAATCTTGCAGAGGCCTGAGCTCTTGAAGTAGGTTTCTTGGATTGGAGTTCATTATTCTGTCTGCCCAGATCTTGGTGTTCTTTCCATTGCCTGGGAGTTTGGAGGCATTTTCTCTGAAATGGGGCAGAACTTTCTTGATGAGACGCCACATCGGAGTGCAGGGCATGTCTACTATTGGTTCATTGAGGATGTTGGAGTTTGGACCTCTGAGATATTTTCTTTTTATTGTCTCCACCCACCACGATCCATTTCCTGAGAGGATCTTCCAGATCAGTTTGAGCCCCAGAGCCTGGTTGGAAAGGCTTGGTATTTTTATGGAAAGGCCTCCTTTTTCATAAGGAAGGGTGACTTGGTCCTAGCTAACGAGGCTGACCTTCTTTGTGTCATGTTTTCCCCCCTGCCAGAGGAAACTTCTCATTATAAGTTCCATATGTTTATGAGTACTGGCGGGCGCCATGATTACCGCATATTGATAAATTGGGAGGCCTGAAAGGACAGCCTTTATGAGGATAGTTCTGCCGGCTAGATTTAGCCAAGAGGCGCCCCAGCTCTGAAGGAGGCCTCTCATCTTTTCTATATGTTTTGTCCAGACCTTTGCTTTGATGTGTTCCTTTGCCAGAGGTAAACCCAAGTAAGAAAATGAGCTCCAATTTCTTTGTAGAGGAATGTCTAGAATCTGGGATATTCTTTGTTGTATCTAATGGGGAACATTCCAAGTGTAGATTTTACATTTCCTGTTGTTCAATTTGCCCCCGGATGCTTGGAGGAAAGCATCCAAAACTCTTTTGAACCTCCTAGCCATCAGACTGGAGGCTCCCCCAATTAATAGAGTATCATCCGCGAATAACGAATGATTTATCTCCTTTATTCCTCTTTCAATGCATATGCCCGTGATCTCTCTTTTGTTGCGGAAATTTTCTAAATGAACACTTAGAGTTTCTGCCATGATAATGTAAAGGAAAGGGGAGAGGGGGCAGCCTTGCCTTAGTCCCCTGGAACTTCTGAAGAATTTGCTTGGGCGTCCATTGATCAGCGGGGCGGTCCAAGGATTGGAGATACATCCACTGATGATGCTGACAAAGTTAGAGGAGAAATCGAATTTTTTTAAGGCTGCTCTTAAAAAGGTGTGATACACTCTATCAAATGCATTGGCCATGTCCAGCTTGATGATCATTCCTCATTCTCCTTTGTTGAGGCTGCTGTGGATGGCTTCCTGAATTAATATAACATTGTCTATGATCTGCCGCTTTGGGACAAAGCTGCCCTGGTTCTCAGAAATTATAAGAGGAAGGAATTTCTTTAGCCTGTTGGCAATTATTTTTGTTATGATCTTGTATGAGACATTGCAGAGTGAAATGGGACGGAATCTATCGAAAGATTTGGGGTTTGCTTCCTTGGGAATCAAAGCTATGTGTGAAGACTTTGTGTTGTCCCCCAACTTATGGTTTCTAAAGGCGTTTTTTACCATTCTCACAAAATCCTTCTTTATAGTTTCCCAGTGCTGCCGGTAGAAAGCGACTGTGAAGCCATCCGGCCCCGGGGCCTTGTCTTGCTGCATGCTGAAGGTGGCCTCTCTGACTTCTTCTACCGTAGGATCTTGCTCCAACTTGTTGTTATGTTCCTCAGTTATTTTGCTCTCTATTACACTAAGGAATGCATCGCTGTCATTTTGTTGGGAATCTGCCAAGAGGAGAGCCTTGAAATGATTAAAGGCTGCGTTTTTTATTTCTTCTTGTTCCTTCAGCTCTCTCCCTTCCACTTCGATTTTGTCTATTTGATTGCTGGCTCTTCTGGTATTGACATTATTGTGAAATAAGGAAGTGTTTTTGTCCCCAGCTTTCAACCATAAGCAGCGAGATTTCATTCTTTGTTCCTCTTCCTCCACACGGTTTTGCCGGTATAACTCCTTGTACAAGTTTTTTTCCTTCTCTAGATCCTCTGCTGAGTATTGAGTTTGTTCTTTTTCTTTGTGCCAGCTCTCCATCTCCACTAACAGGTCGTTTTTCTTTTTCCTTTCAGAGATTGCCTTATCCCTCGCCCACTGCTTTATAACTGTCCGCAGTTGTTTTAGCTTTGTTTCCCATACGAAATGTGGCGAGCTTAATACTTCATTTGCCCACTGATTTCGTACAAGTGTGCGAAAATCTTCATGGATGTCCCAAGACTTGTTATATTTGAAAGGAAGGGGGCCTAAGTTTGTTCCTTTATCCAAGGTGAGGACCACCGCCTTATGATCCGATGCTGTGCCATGGATTATATGACTCCTGATTGCTTGGAAATTGCCAGCTACCCCTTCCTGAATTAGGAACCTGTCCAGCCTCTCTTTTATATTGTGTGGTCCTGCTCTCTTATTGGTCCAAGTGTATTTGCCATTCGACAGAGGGGTGTCGATCAGATTGAAGAGCTGGATGATAGTTTCTAACTTGTCTCTCGATGGGTCTGCGTGGAAATTCCCACCATATTTTTCTTCCACCTGCCTAATTAGATTCATATCTCCCCCAAGAATTATCCGGCTGCTGTGGATGGAGGAGAGATCCGCTTCTAAAGTGTTCCAACAGCTAGTTTTGTCTCTGTAATGATTAGGTGCATATATATTATAAATGAAATAAACTTCTTGTGTGCTCTTATTCTTTAAATCTGTTCTGATCCACCAGTTGCATAGCTGTGAGTTGATGATTTCCCACTTGTTTTTGTTCCATAATGTTCTTATACCCCCTGAGGCCCCATCTGAGCCTTTTGATATGCCTGTGTAGTTTTTGAATCTTTGAATTTGGAGAATAAAATCCTTCTCGGTGGTTTTGGTCTCCTGGATTAGAAGAATGTCTGGTTGTTCCTGATTTATAAGATCCCTGATTGCTTTCACCTTTAAGGAAGAGCCCATCCCCCTACAGTTCCAAGAGACCAAGTTCATTATTTACCAGTTGTGGGGTGGGATCCTGACTTCTCCTTGGCCTTTTCTCCATTCCCTTTTAGCTTGCCTAAAAATGAATCCATGGGTTGCTAAGTACCGGTTGCCATCTCCTTAGCTGCTGTTTCATCTCTCAGTTCTTTGTTCGATTTCCTACCAACTTTTCTCGGGGGATTTGATGGCTGGTTGGCTTCTTTTGTCTTGTTTCTAGTGAGGATTCTTTCGATGGTAGGAGGGGGAGAGGGAGGAGGATTGGAACAAGGAGAGGCTGGGCGAGGGGATTGAGGAGGGGAAGACGGTACTTCGGCTGCTAAGGATTCGAAGGGGTTGGAGGAGGAGGGGAAGGCTGAAGAAGGAGGGGGAGGAGGAGGGGGGAGATTTGCTACCAGAGGGGCTGTGGAGCTAGTGCCCGGGTTAGTGGAGGACTTTTTCCTTTTAACTTGTTCCCATGAACCCCCAACATTTTCCTCGTTATGTTCTACTTCATTTACTTTTAGCTTGCTACATCTATTGGCAAAATGACCATACTCGTGACATACCTTGCATTTGAAGGGTAACTGTTCGTAATCCAGCTGCTGAATGTGCATCCATTGGTACACCTTTAACTTAATTTCTTCTGGCAGTCCTTTCCCGAGATCGACTTCGACGCAGATCCTTGCGCATGCATGCATGTTCTCCCTTGGTTCCGATCTATCTATGTATTTTCCGACTGTGTTGCCGATCGCTTTGACGGATTCATCCCCCCAGCAGTGCAGGGGCAAATGGGGGAGGCGCACCCAAACAGGAACGATGCTTGGGATGTCCATTTCCGGATCGAAATCCGGGGTCCATCTATTCAGATAGAGACCTCTTGTGTCCATGAAGTAAGGTCCATTACGGAAGATGAGGTGCTTATCTTCTTTCGACTCGAACAGGAAGGTGTAGTATCCTCTCCCACAAAATCTGATGGCGATCTTTCCCTGGATCATTGTGCTCCAGTTGCGCTCCACCCATTTTTGAACAATACGAGGGGATGGCCAGAGTCCAGTGAACTGTCCTACAAGACCTCTTTCTGATAAAGCTATTGCCGATTTCCTTGGGAGGGATGGAGGGAGGATAACCTTAGGGATCTCATCCATCTTTTTTATTAACTTTGATAATGAGGGACGGGGTCTGGCATCAGAAGGCTCTGACAAAAGAGAGGCAAAGATTTCCTCTGGGGTCTCAGAAGCTGGGGGAGGTGAAGCGGATCCCGCCATTGCAGGCCTGCTGAGAACGGCAGAAGGGACAAACCGTCAAGCGGCCAGAACCCCGCAGGTGGGGTCCGCGCAAGACGACGAGAACGACAGAGGCCCGACCAGGGCAGAGGCGCGGGAGATTCAACGGCTCACCGCTCCATCGCCAACAATCGGCGCGGGGCAGGCTGGGCCCCAAAGGGGGCAGGGAGCAGGCCCAATGGAGGACGGGAGGTGCAGGTCAA
>APFE030704279.1:0-32819 GCA_000404065.3 Pinus taeda | reverse complement strand
AAAAAAAAAAAAAAAAAAAAAAAAAAAAAAAAAAAAAAAAGGAAAAACACGCATCGCTACGGGAAATGAGCCATATTGGATAATCTTTAGGGAATCATTTGATTCTTTGGCCCTTTTTGCATTGAAAATGGCAGAAAAAGCCCGATTTTGCCAATTTGAACGTATCTGAAGACAAAGAGAGACCAGTTCAGAGGTTAAAGAGTATCAAAGCGGATATGAAGATAAAAAGCATGTCAAAGAGTATTAGTGTAGCGACAAAGTGTATCAGAGGAGATTTTCTCGGGGCTCGAGGCAAATCCAGCATTAAAAGGAAAGCCCTGAAAGTCAAGAAGCAGTTGAGGACGCATTGAAAGCTCACCAGCACAAATGACTACACATTAAACTCACAGGAGGTCAGTGGACCAGAACTCAATGCATAGTTATTACAAAACCACTGCACCAAGCCACAGAGGACATCACATTAACTCAATTTTTGATCCAGCTGCCACCGGCGCAGCTCAAAAAAGACTTGATTACATTTAATTCCACCATAAGTTAGGTTTAGAAAGCTTTTTTCTTGCAGACCTGTTTAGGTCGGTTGTAATAAATGACTTTAGATATTTTGCTTATATATACCACCCTGAGAAATGGAGTAGGGGTTGGTTGGTTGTTTTATCTTTGTTGGTTCGATATTTTGCTTGAGCAAAGACTCACACTGTAAATGTGATACTTTCTATAATCAAAGACTGTTGAAAGTATGGATTCTGAATCTGTCTGCTGTGTCTTACTAGTTGAGGAGTGACTACGGAATTCCTGTGCTTCGACATGGTTCAAAAAGTGTTTCTTTAACTCTGTTTAGTTTTTATGTTTGTGTTATCATCAATTCACCATCTAAATTGCAGAAAAGAAGAATAGTTTAGGATTTGCTTGGCTGCACCCTAGGCTCAATTTCTGCAATTTCTCCATGTTTGCATCAGGAATAGTTATGAACATTCATACTTAAATGATCTTGTTTACGCTATTTCTTTCACATATGAATGTCAGTTTAAGAATTCTTAACTGCTCCTAGATAACCATTCATTCACTTCTCCTCCCTGTTAGTTGGTCAAAGATTCTTGATTGCCTTTCATCACTGATTATCATTCCATCTTTTCAGCAAATTGGTAATTGTCTCATGTGTAGCTATCCCGCTCCATAATCCTCTTGTGACCGAGAAAACGCAACAGCAAGCCTTAATCCATGACTCCATGCCCAATGGTTTGAAACTTATCACACTTTCCCTTGCCTCTCTGCTTGGAATTATCTACCTCACATTCATTTTCCATCCAAACAAAAAATCAAAAACCCTTGAAACCAATAGCTAGCCTAAAATCATCCCCAACAAAGCTAAATCATTAAGAGAGAGCCCTCTCTGATTGCAGGTGGGCTAGAACCTGCAACCCAAAGATTGGTTTGTGGTTACCTCGGACGTATCCCTTCAGGAGCCAAGGGACAACCTGAGTGATAACAGGTTCAAGCAACAACAGGTGGGGGTCGAATCCGCGACCTCCAAGTGACAACTCCAAGCCATTACTAACACGCCACACAATAGTTCTTATTAACTATTGTTGTCGGCATATATTTAAAGTTAAAGTCAGGCGCCATCCTGAAAAGGGGCTAGCCACGGGGGCCAACCCCTGGGTGTGTGCCACCCAACAGAAGCACGAGCGGAGTGTAATGGGGGCTTGGTTGGCGGGGGCGGGATTAAGGCCTCATTGGGCATTTAATCAATTCGATAAATTCGCTTGGAATTATGAGAAATCAACGCTCGATTAGTCGAATTGGAGGCAAATTTATAGGATGGTGCCGAATTTTGGGGAAATTAAGGTGCGATTAGCAAAAATACTTCGGGAAGCCATAAATTCTAGAGTTTTTGACCAAATCAGGAGCATATGGAGGCTAGACAAAGATTTTTGGGCATTCTTGAGCCATTGGAACAAGTTTTAGAGCTGTTTGAGCATTGTAAACTGATGTATTCACACTTTTGAGAATAATAGAGAGGGCTAAGCCATTGGAAGATGGACCAAGGAGACGTAGCCCAGGCGGGGTTAATTCCTTCATCATGTGCTGTTGTGATACCGTTTTGGTGATTTTCATGTTTGTTATATGCTGCGGTTCAGTCATTTGTTTATGTTAATTTGTACAAGAAATTTACATAAAAACATTCAAAAACTCATATTAAGACTTGCAATAAACCGCATGAATCCTTAATCACTTTTACATATTCTGAAGAGTAATTTAGCACAAAAAAACTAATTTTCCCATTTAGATCAAAAGGAAAGTTTGAATTCCACAAGTGCAGGATAGGGGTGGTCGATAATCCCTTTATTTCTTAGAGGGAGTGTTGAGAAGTGTAGCAAGAAAGGCCAAATTTGACTTAGTCTTGGTCAGGTTGAGAAAATTCGAAATTTGCACATCATCAAACAAGTTGAAGGCAGTTAATTGAGGTCACATGGCTCTTCTTACTCAATTAGTTTAGTAATTTTGAGTTGGTGGACTTGGAGTTCACTTTGCATGTGTTGATTGCTGATTTGTAGCAATCAAGTTCAGTGATTTCTAGTTGTACACTTTTAAACTAGTTTTAACAGTTAATAGAACTAGTTGGAGGTCAGTTGTGCAGTGGGACAATAGTCTAACTCAGAGATCATCCAATTAACTGACTAGTCAACCAAAAAATCTCATGCATGCAAGGAAGTCAAATTGCTAAGTTGTAGTGGAGATTCCAAGGTAGTGTAACATCAGTTGTAGACTAGTTTTGAGTGTACACGTATTGCATGCAATCAATGATCAATCCTTGGGAATTGCACAATATTTTTGGAGGAAATTCCTAAAGAATAGGGGCCAATTTCCTCAGGATTTGTGCAAGAAAATAGGAGCTCATGTAGGGGCAGAATATGACTAAGTATGGGTCAAATATTCTCATTGAGCAGAGAGAAAAAATATTCTTTTGCAGGTTGAGCTCAAAGTTGGAGCTAAGAATTGTAATAGATTATTTATTCATATGATTAATGCGAGTATGCTTAAGGGGTTTTTACTAGTTTGTTTATCCTAGATACATCTATATACTTATGTATGCGATGGATGCATGTTTGCGAATGTTGTTCTAAATTGTGAATCAATTTCCGCAGATCAATAGAGTAAAATTGTGTCTCTTGATTTAGATAAAATTTCTTGAGAAGTTGCAATTGTATCAATGCATTTCTACAAACTCGAATAGAAAATGCAAGGAACGGTGAGAATAACTCCAAGCAATTGGTATCTTGGTGTGTCAGTGAAGGACAACAACAAATTTCAATAAGCGAACAATGATTAATACCAGTCAGAGGACGAGCTAGATCTTGAAATCGAACAAATAAGGAAGTTGATGTTGAAGAAGCCCCAACAGAAGAGGTATTTAGGGCAGAGAAGAATGAAGGACAACATATTGCAGATGGTTGCACAAGACTACACCAAGTAAGGAGGAAAACTATAGCATAAATTTTGGAAGGAGCCAGGGAAGCAACAACAAAAGTAGTAAAATGACTAGCTGCAAAACAAAGTTTGGGATCCACGAAAAATTGCTTCATCAACACAGGTGAGGAGACCATGATTATTTTCACCTTGGGAGTCTGATGCATGAGCATTCAAATTTTCGAGTCAAAAAGTATTTTGACTAGACCTAAGGGTTTTTTATTTACCTGTGGAGTTGGTTCCCTAATTTATTGTATTAATAATTTAATTGTATTTTTCCTGATGTTTTCTTGAGAAAATTGTAAAGAGGAGAAGTCTCGGGAATATTGGGAGTTGGAGAGATTGGGGATTATTTAGATCTTCTGAGAGAAATGTGGATATAGAGAATCTAATTTAGGTGAGAGAATAAATAATCTAATCCATATTTTAGTTATGGATCCTTTCTTATAAATATGTAATTCAAATAGGAAAAAAATATAGGATATAGAGGAGTAGTGTGTGCCAAGAGGCTTAAGCAAGTTAAGGCTAAGAATGATGAAATAATACAAATTCAGGCCTAAGAGAGGAAAAATCAGAATACAAAAGAGTTCCGAGTAGAGTGTGCATGTACAAAGTTTTAATGGAATGAATTAGAATTCATGTAGTTATGGTGTATGAATTGTTTATTTGTGTGTAACTTAAAATTGAGTATTTCGAAGAGTCTCATAATTTGTATGTGAAGTCTGAGATTAGAATGAATGATATGCGAAGCATTTGAGACAATAAAAAGTGGGAAATTATGTGCATATTGTATATGTTTGCAAGACGGGGAGGAATTCGATCTCAAGGCTAATAATTCGAATAAAGGTTTGTCTATGAATGAGGAATTCGATCTCAAGGCTAATAATTCGAATAAAGGTTTGTCTATGAATTCAATCATAGAAATAAAGAAGCAGTGGACTCCATCAAAAGATGATGCTCACAGGAATAGAGGAGCACAGGAGTCAGATTCAACTTGAAAATATGAATCATGAGTTTTTGAATAGACTTAACCTAGTGGAATGAAAGAAAATTAGTTCGATGCTGACACCTACACGGGTGAATTGGCATCATCTAATCATGAGTTTTTGAATAGACTTAACCTAGTGGAATGAAAGAAAATTCGTTCGATGCTGACACCTACACAGGGGTGAATTGGCATCATCGTAAAAGAGGAGAGTCGTGAAGGGTTTAGCGCTAAAGTGGATTGCATAAGGATTGAGGCCTTAACGATTTCTGGCATCGTGGAAGCAAATTTTTTCCAAGCGGTTGCACTCTGTGGTTGGAAAGCTTCAGTGATAGATCAACTTTGGGTGTGCTCAGGAATTTATATTGACGAAGGCGTAGTTGAGCCAGGGGAATTTGGCTCTCTAGTGTGAAAATTTGGTCAGAAAATAAATTAAGTCGATGTCAAAGGTCGTGGAATATGGTAAGTACTCTGCATGAGTACTTTTTTCCAGTTATAGAAGGGACTCTGAGATTGTCCAAATGGGGATAGCGAAACCATTGTTTGAACACTAAGAATTTAAGTCCGATTCCCAAATGAGATTGCTGGTTTGGAGTTTGTGAGATAGGAATCAATTTGTGAATACACTAGCTTTGTGAAGTTTGTATGTAATTGGTTGAAAAACATCAAAGCGTGGATGGTTCAATTGATAATAGTTCGGAGGTAGGAATTCCTTTAGTATCCATGATGTATTTGCTAAATGAGTCAGGAAGTTGTAGTATATAAATCCAAGTGTGTAAGTTATTGTGAACACCAGTTGGAATTGAATTAGTCTTCGTGCCTGAAGAAAAAAGCTCAGAATGAAGGTGCGGGGTATAAAGGTAAGCACGCAGGTTTTGTTATAGGAACAAAAAAAATATTGTCTCTGATGATTATAGAACTCGATGCTTGGATTTGATGATTATATGAATCCAGGAGGGGATCAGAGAAAAAAGACCCTGGTTGTATGGAAAGAACCAGACCAATATATAACCATGATTTTTTCCAGTAATGGGGAATGTTAGAGCCAAATCTTTAGTCTTGTACATGAATGGGTCGACAACCATTTTTGGAGCAGAAACAAAACTTTGGGTAAGTGATCTCGGGAAATGTGGCTGTCACTGATAAGCGATTGAGCTTGCATCAGTAAGCCCAGAAACAAGGTAACTAATCACGACAAGCTAATCTAAAACTTGAAAGTTTGACCATGACGTGCCTGAATGTTTACACCAACTGCTAAGGGGGATGGGTGGTTAGAATGAGGAGTAGGAAGCTTAACATATGATCTCCTTCAATTGAAGCATTATCTCATCTTGAAGAACTTCTTCTTGGTACTTGTCCATGACTGGAAGAATTTTTCCAGCCATGTCTTAATGTGCCAATACAATTCAATATTTTTCCAATATTTCACGCCACTAGGTTTGGAATTGCCCACATTTGAAACCCAGTTTCTAGTTTTAGCATGCACATCCTACGATGCATGGCATTGCAGTCTGACCTGATTTCTCCTTTACAAATGGAGATCTATTCTTGTATTTGCGAATGAGTTTTTTCTCGATACTCATTCGCTGCCTCTTGGGTAGTGTCATGCACTCGAGCCATAGGGCCTCTTCTTCCTCTTCGTCCCTTGCAACCACTTTGACCTCTTGGCATGATGGATCGTAGGCCCTCAAAAATTGAGGCACTCATTGAAAAATCTTGACACAAGCCAAAATGAACCAGACAAATGGTTTGAGTGCTATCAGAGAAGGTAACAAAGGGTTGGAGGGGAGTAATAAAAAGATAAAAGGGCAAAGAGGTAGGAAGACTAAGATCCAATATATGTCTTGACCAAAGAAAGTGGTGCACATAGATATAAACCAAATTTAGAGAGGAAGAGGCTTGACAAAGGCACACATATATTTGGAGATAGGGCTAGGGTCCTCAAGACGACAATGATAGATGAAGTGAGAAAGACAAAGTCTTGGAGGGATAGAGTGCAAGGAAATAAGCCAAAGATGTTTTGCTATTAAAAATATACTTCAGAAAGAAGGCTTGGGGTTGAATAATGACAATCTTCGTACAAAGCTTCGAAAGAGGGATTCAAACTAAGGCAGACAAAGAAAGCTAAACCATGGAACTCAAAATGCCTGATTGTATTAAGCCATCGTTTATTTAAACATGGAGGAGGTTCTTTGAAGCTTCCTGTTTGCCCTCAATAGCTCAAAGTGAACCATCATGACCCAACAATGCTAACTCATCACTAATGTTGGTTTCATATGGCACAACAGATGGAGAGTCTCCAACTAGGTTGGAGGTATTGGGTCCTCAAGGTATGATCCATTCCCACACCTATTCATTATGGTACACAACCTCCTTCTGCCGCCACCTCGCTTAAACCATGCAGTGCTGACACCCTCGAAACACCAACTATCTTCTACGTATTGTGCAAGGATTGGGTGAGGTTTCCAATGACGACAACATTCTTGAGGTCCTGATGAGATATCATGTATGTGGCTGTCACCCCACTTGGGAAGAAAATAGACACATTTATCAAGAATGAAAATAACTATTTATCTATCAAAAATGAAAATTTTTAATTTTTATTCTCAAAATTATATTGATAAATTGAAGAAAAAATAGTATGATATAACTTTTAAAATGTTAACTGAGAAAATAGTTAAAAAATCTTAGCTCAAGTAGTTTAGTGAACAATTCATTTTTCCAACCAAAAAGACATATTAAAAGAAAAAACAAACCTATCCAACAAAAATAAATAACTTAGAAAATGAAAAAATTAACTATATTACAAAGGAAAAATAAATGTATTTATTTCGAAAAGTGGAAAAATAATAATTAAAATATAAAAAATATACTACAAACACTTTTCTAGAATTCCAGTTTTAACTGATAAAAACATTGATAAGTCAGAAAAACATATTCCTATTCCACCTGTTGGTAGTGTACACATGATGGAGAGGTCAGCAAGGGTGTCAAAATGCATAATCACAAAGTTTGTACATAAAATTGTCAAAGTTGAAAACATTGTTTAAATCATAAAAATGAGAATTTGAAAACAATGTTTAAATCTTAAAGAGTTTTCTTTTATAAAAATTCATGTTTAAATATACTCCACATCAATCTCAACGGTACGTTGAAATGGATCAATTAAATCTATCAAAGGCTCAACTACTCTAGAAGGTCAATAATAGGAAAACTTACCTTTGTCACGGAAATTCTTCGTTAGGATTCCTAATAGATGATGGCAGTTTGTAAGTAGATTAAAGAAGTGAAATGATGTGAAGTGTTATTCTTTGAATAATATTTGCAATTGTTATAGGTGATCAAATAATATTAAAAGATAATATATGTTAACTAAATACTGCATGATAATTTAGTTTTTTTGGGTTGAAAAACCTAAACAATATATAATAATAAATAGTTAAATTAATATAATTAAGTATACAAGCAATAAGTTTTTGTTTTGTTTTTGTTTTTTGTCAAAAAAATAAATTGAAATAAGAAAAATACTATTTTGCTCATAGAGCATGTAAAAGAGGATTGAATCATTTATTTAAAAAAATGATTTAAATCTTTTAAGGAGAAGGTCATTTGAATAGTTATCCATTGTAAATTACGTATTGACACTATTGTAACAACTGGATATATTCTTATCTTTTTTTTTGGAGGTGGTTCACGGACACTCGGTGGCCACTACATCCACGAAAAATCTGGGTAGATCAACCCGGAAGGGAATCTTTTAAAGCCCATTGGCCAGACTAGTAGGGCCTAACCCCAAAGGCGTCGAGGAGAATTGACTCTGTGACCTCCCAATTGACGAGGTACTTAACAACAGGGACTCGACTAGTTGAGCTAACCTTTGGGGATAACTGGATATATTCTTATCATTCAATATATATTAGATATTAGTATTGTGCAATTGGTAAGAGGTGAAATAAATATATATCATAGATTTGCATTATTATTATTTTTAGTTTTAAACTAGGCATGAATTTGTATTAATACAAGCAAATCATAATAATCATGTAGCCATTGGCCTACCACCTAAGAAACTAGACAAAGATCACACACATAAGTTTTTTGTCATAACTATCAGTCTAGTAGTTAAAATATGTTTGTGTAAATTTAAACTAGTAGCTAGGCCAACATGCCCGTTGAACTACAAAAAAACTCATAACAAGTAACATCATTTAAGTAGTGGTGGATTCCACCTGAGTGGTTACTTGGTTGCATTCCTCCTCATTGTTATAGGGTAAGTCTAAACTTGCAATTTTCTTGGAAGCGTTGAGACTTTGATGTCTAGTTTGGTGATATACAACTACATGACATCCATGTTGAGCAATATCCCCTTCTGAGCCTCATTGCATTCAACCAAAACTTTACCCATAATGGTTTTGATTTGCTAGTAAATGACAATTGTTAGCATGTACTGAGTCTGCAGGTGTTCCCCATGTCTAGAACCCATTGGCCCACATTGTCTTCAACCTCTATATTAGAAAGGAACCTTTGCTCAAATTTGGCTTCCTCCTTGGCCATATCCATCTCCTCTTTACTTATTTGAGAAGTATACTCTCAATATTGAGCATATGAGGCCTTTGTGTTACCTTAGGTTCTTCAACGAGGAAGCACCATCCTCCTTCAACTTCCATGGCAAGTGTGAGAGGATCCATGCTGAAATTCAGGTTAGGGTTGAGAAGTATGTGGAAGATGTGAGCAAGTAGAGTAGGCCCCAAAGCGACCAAACTTACCAACGACCTCCTATTGTTAACACACTATAAATCAACTAGGATTTCCAACCAAACTTTTGGTGAATTATGAAGCCAGAATCTAGAGGACAAGGAGTCAAACAAAAAATGGACACACTCTAGATGCGAGAGGAAGGGACCCACATTAAGACTAAGTTCCATTGGAGACCCCTACTAAATTATATAAAATTGTATAATAACAAGGAATATTCAAGGTAAATTACCCAATTGAAGAGTAGAGAAGGGCGCCCTTCCAAACACCAAGCTCCTAAAACTATCAAGCGACGATTTTGATATTTCCACCATCCTACTCGTGGAGTGCACCAAGGCCAAGTCACACAAATAAAAATACAAAGAAAGCCAATTCACCACGAGAAGTAGATATAGATTGAGGTTAATGGTAATGTGAGGGAGTGATCATCAACAAGTGCAAGTAGAGTTTGAAGTGAGTGCTCATAATTACCTTCACCATTTGGCTAATGGAAAAATCACCTCGATAAACAAATTTTCTTGGCCTCATAATCATTGGAGGTGGAAACTACATCAAGACTTGCATCAGATGACTGAGTTGTGCCCCTGTTGTGGGATTGAAACAATTGTATTAATTTATAGCATAATAGTATAACTTTAGTCCATGCAAATTGTCTAACTAGAGATACAAAACCATAAATATAGAGGAGTCTGAAAAAGTATAGTAATTGTTGGAATTGTAGTAAGAAAAGGCTTAATTTGACTTGTGCCTTAGTTAAATGGAGAAATTCAAATTTCCACATGAGCGAGATGACTTGGATTACAGTTAGGTGTAGTGACATGGCTTTGTCTCTTAGTTAAGTCAGCAAATTTGAGTTGTACGCTAGAAGTAGAGTTGTGCATGGGTTGATTGCTAAAATTTAGCAATATAGTGGAGTTATTGTTAGTTAAACTGAGTTAACTGAGCTCTAGTCTTTAGTGGAGTCAGTAGGAGTTCAGTTGAGTAGTTATAACAGTTGTTAACTCATTTATCTCTCAGTTAATTGATCAATGTACTAAAAAATAGACCCAATCATGCATGAAATTCGAATTGCCTAGTTAAGTGGATGGAAAAGGCACATTTGTATTTATAATTGTATATTGTTGAGTGTACAACGTTTTTCACTAAGCAGGTGATCAATTCCCCTTGTATTTGCGCAAGGAAATAGGGGATATCTCTATTTTTTAGGAGCTTAATTCCTCCCGGATTGAGTAAGGAAATATGAGGTTGGTTGAGGCTTGAATTGGATAAGTTTTGGCTAGAGAAGGTTAGGAAGTAGGAGAACAATTTTACAGTGCAGGGTGTGCTTCAGAGTTGAAGCAAGACATTTTAATTGTTTCTCTTTCTCATCTGAATTAATGTAAAGCAGCAAAGGGGTTTTCCCCAGTTGGGTTCCCTTGTAAAATCATTGTTCTCCTCGTGATTTGATGGTTGCATGTGTTTCTATCGCGTGTTTTCCTTTCCACAGAATAGTAGAAGAAATTTCTATCTCTAGATTTCAGTTTGATTTCATTAACAGTAGAAAATTCTTTCAATTTCTACAACAATCTACTGAGATAATGAGTGCCCACATCTTCTATGATTGTAGCCTTGCTGCTACTATTATGCCTAACAAAACTTAACCGAGAGTATTTATCCACCTAGATGGTGTCTGGGAATTCAATTTCTTCCTCAGAATTAGGGAACTCTAGATCCATTATCTTCATAGCTAACACTAATACCTTGTCCTTGAGCTTCCTCATCCTCGCTTGCACTTCACCAACGGAAAGTAGGATATCATGTTGATTTTCTAAGCATTCAAATAACACTTTTCCCATCATTGTTTTTGACTGCTAGCATAGATCAATGGTCTAAATATATCTAGTCTCGAGTTTTGGTATTCCCAATATCTAGAGCTCAACTTCACATCTTTTCCTCTACTTCAATGTTTGAGATGAATCTTCTTTCTATCCTTGCTTCTCTCTCCATATTTTGAATTTCTTTCTCCCCCACACCTATACACACATAGAAGATATTATTGTAACTATATCATATACAATAATGTATATATTATTGTCCAAAAATATTCACAAGATCACGAGTTTTGAGGAGTAAAAGATAGTTAATTAATTAATTAATTTATTATTTTTTCATTAGACATGTTTAATTTTTCTTGTTTTTTCTATCTTTGCTTGATTACCTTTTAATTTTGTCCTTTCTATTTTTTTTGGCCTTTTCTTGTGTTTTTCCTATTTCCAATTAAGTAGCCGCCACTTTGGAATGATATTTCAATTCTCTCCACCAATAAAATGATATAAAAATAAAATTTTGTTATATCACAAAAATAATAAAATTATTTGCCTAATATTTTACAATAGTAAAAAGATAAATATTTATAGTCAAAGCATAACTAATGCAAATTTAATGACGAAAATAGCTATAGTCTTGGCCTTCGAACAATACTTAGTAATAAGAAGTCAAACCTCTCTAGTATTTATGATAATATTTTTTTGGTTTTCCAAGGTATTTATTTTACTTTAGCATGATTGTAAATTACAATGCTTTTTGAATGGAGGCCTTCATGAATATAATCCAAGTTTTTCACGAACTTCAACCAATTAACGAGTTATTTTTGAAAGTCTTTCCTACCTTTAAGACAATGAAAGAATTAAATTTCTTACAATATATTATTCCAATTCATTAAACATGAATGTTGATGTAATAAGTGATGACCAAAATCCAAAATAAGGTGGGATGATGTGGCATATGTTTCCTCCTAAGAGGTCACAGGTTAAAAACGATAGGGGGATAGAGTATGTATACCTTTGTAGATTTAACAGTCAAATCGCTCTGTAGAGGTGGGTCCCTTGTCCCATAAACAAGGGGGTCTCATACACCAATTTGGTGTTTGGCTTGGTCATGACATTAAAATTGGATAATAATAATAATAATAATAATAACAATTTAAGATCAATCAATTGATGAAGGGACACATGATGTTGTGTCCAAAATGCAAATAATTAGAATAAATTGTAGTTTAGAAACAAAATGTAAGGTTATGTTGAATTTTAAGAGTTCTCAAGGCAATGGTACCATGAAGCTATAGGGTTTTGAAAAAACTGTAAGGTTGGGTTACAATGTGCAATGGCACTTAAAGGGTGTGAATTGAAGACAATATTAGGGTGCAAAAACTAAAGACACCATGATGATATTTTTTTTGTGATCCAAGATCTTTACTTCGGTGATGTTAAATAAAATTGCTTTAAAATCATGAAAATAACATAAATCCAACGTTCATGAAGAAGCAACACAAAAAGAATTCAACGTAGTCATTGCACCGAGATTTGTTAATGGAGTTCACTCACAACGTGTGAGCTACATCTTTGAGCCTAGCTTCAAAGTGGAGAGGCCTCTATATAATCTCAATAAAATAATGACAAATACATGGAAATACTTTACATTTGGTGATGATCCAAAAATTTGCTGCTTGGATCCCAATTCTAACTGCACCAGTGGATTCGTCTCGAAATTTCATAAAAAATGATTATAAACTTCATATGGTTCTATCACCTTCACCTCTCGACCCCTTGTGGAATGTTCAACACTAGCACAACATATTAGAATATTCCAAGAATATTCCTACAAATTATTCCGTGAAATATATGCAAAATATGCTACAAAATATTCTCCCTTGAATTTTGTACTTGTTAGGGCATGGGTCCCCTCTCAACCCACATGTTGAGATTTAATATGGTCGACCCCCATTCTCTCTCCTTTGTGGAATGATTTGATCGAATGGGTTTTCATCGGTTTAAATAACTATGAGCAGGCGAAGTTAACAAAGGCATTGCTGTTGGGTGGTTGGATGGCATGGTTTGATTAAGGTTTTGGTTCCACAAGGGTATCGAGGTCAAACACCATGGCCCCCTTTTGTTAAAACATTATAATCGCCGTGATTTAAATAATGTGTGACACCCATTTTAATTAACATCATACATTACTCGTGCAATGGTATGTTGTTGGGTGATACAATCGAGGTCAAGAGTTTGAATCCGACTGTTAATTTTTTTTTTAATTTTAAATTGGAAGGAAAAAATGGTCAACCGTGGGTTGCCACATGGTGCTCGATGATTGGGCTATGTGACGACCACAATTTGGCCCATGTCCATGCCATGGTGTGTCACATAAATTCCTACATGTTCATCCACTTCAACAACCACTAGGGTGCCACATCATGTAACATGGCATCTCTGGTGGGTGACACATGGTACTCTCTCATTGGTGCCATGTGGTTCTCTTTGGATGGTTCCATGTGGTTCTCTTTGGATGGTGCCGTGTGGTGCCTTCTGGTGATGCCACGTGGCATTGTTAGTGCCAAAATTTGTACTATTTGCCAAAAATTCTAGAGGAGTGTAACTTTCTCATATAGATTTAGTTTGAGGTACCATTTGTGCCGTTGGAATCATCTCAACGAGATATATGACATGGTGTTGGTTCTCTTGATATTTGAGACTTCAAATCTTGAGCCTTTTTGGATCCACTTTGTTCAATTCTCTCCACTAAGGAGCTTTTGGGCCTCCAAAAGCCTGATTAATCAACAAGTAGGTAAGGGAATTTCTCCCTGACTTTCCCCTTTTCAGTCCATTGTGCCTTGCTGGGATGCATTCCTTTGAAACCAACTCGAAGGTACTCAATAACTCCATGTCATGAAGTCCTAGTATTTTTATTTAAACGATGTCTTTGGGCAACTTGTCCAAGTACTTTGGAACAAAATCATCCATTGATGGCAATTGACGAGTCTCCTCTAGATCCATGATCATGGGAGCTTCATAAAGTTTCAAGTTCTCTACATTGACTATAAAATACATCTGCATATAAATTGGAAGATCAAAGTGGTAGGCATTTGTCCCAATATTTTATAAGATGGTGAATGTACCATATACGATTGGTTTCAACTTTATGCTTTCTCCCTTCAACCTGTCGTTATTGATGTGAAGCCATACTTAGTCTCCAACCTAGAACTAATGGTCAACCCTATGCTTGTCTTGTCAGGCCTTAAACTGTGGCCGACTCTTTTCCAAATGTTCCTACACTACTTGATGTATCATCTAGATCCTATGAATGAAATTGAGAGCTTCGTCTTCATCACTTCGTTCATTAGAATCCTCATTTTTCCCAAAGACCAAATATAAGGGTGACTTTTGTAGGTACCCAAAGCATGTCTCAAATGGTGAAATTTGAGTGGAAGAGTGCAAAGCCTTGTCGTATGCATGCTAATCATAATGTAAATGTTCACCCGACAACTGAGGATGCTTGATGCAATGCCCTTAGAGAAAATGAACCATTGTTTTATTGACAACATCTATTTGTCCGTCAGTCTGTGGATGGAAAGACGTACTCCTCTTTATCTTGGTGTCCATTATTCTCTACGAACTTGTCCAAAACTCTCCAAGGAATTGGGAATCTTGATTCGATACAATGGATGTGGATAGTCCAAAATGGACCCATACATGCTGAAATAAAAAACGAGTAGTTTGTTCAACAATAATTTTCTTTTTACATGACATCTAGACACACATATTCCTATCCACTACTACATAAAAGTAGTCTTGAACCCTTTTTAACAAAGGAAACCCACTTACAAAATCCATGGAGATACTTTCCCAATGATAAGAAGGAACATGGAGTGGTGTGTACAACCTCAACTTTCTATTAGTGCGTTTACAAGTAGAGTACATCACACACCCCTTTACATACTTTGTTACAATATCTTTCATCTAAGGTAAATAAGACAACTTCTACAAATGAGACATAATTTTTACAACCCCAAAATTCCCAAATACGGGAGAAGTGTGAGCTTCTCTAATTACATGGACTCTTTCACTTGTAGGAATACAAAAATTGACAAGATGGTAAAGTAACTTTCCCTGCAAATAATAGCTCTTCACCAATTGGAATTGTTGAAGAAAACTCATCAATCTGAAATGATGAGATTGTTTCAATTTGGTTTGTGATTGGAGGTACTATAAGGGCTGATGGTCTGGAAAGGATAATATTGGCGCTATGTTGATCTTCTCTTTCAGGGTGTCGAAAACCTTCTATTGCTTTCCTCCCCACTAAAGGACTTGCTTTACATTGGTTAGGACATGCAAAGGAGATGAAATGAATGAGAAGTTAGCTATGAATATTCTCCAGTACTCGACTGCTCCTAATAAGCTTCTCACTTTTGTTGCATTTGTAGGTTTAGTCCATTTTAAAATTACATCAACTTTAGAAGGATCAATCTCTAGTTGGCCTTGTCCAACACTGTGACCCAAATACACCAAAGAAGCTTAGCCAAATTCATGTTTGGACAAACTTACATATAATTTCTCCTTTTACAAAGTATCCAATACTCGCCTGACATGTTTTACATGATCATCCCAAGTTTTACTAAAGACAAGTATATCATCTAAGTATACAAGCATAAAATCATCTAAGAATGGTCGAATATATAATTCAGTACATGCATGAATTTAGCTAGGGCATTGCAAAGCTCAAATGGCATTACTAACCACTCAAATAGTGCTTGCTTTCTTTTGAAAGCAATTTTCCATACATCATTTTTTGCAATCTTGATATGATGGTAACCACTACGCAATCTAACTTAGTGAAATAAATAACATTCTTCAATTGATCTAGCAAATCATCTATAAGCAAGCTAAGAAGGATAATAAACTATCACCAAAATATTATGGTTCGTACAAGGTGTTGCAAAATATTAGTACTATGGCATACAAATTGGAGCTTCTTGTAGCTTCTTGAGTGCACCAAGTTTAACATGTTTCATGTTTAAAGAAGGTTATAGGTGACAAGCTCCCAGTTCAAACAATATTGCCAAAACTTGACGAGGAAGGAAAATTTATATTGGAACCGGAAGCAGTCATAGAAACAAGAACTCGACAGCTAGGAAATCGATCCATTTCGGAGTATATCATCAAGTGGAAGAACTTATCCGCTGAATATTCCACATGGGAGGATGAGAATTTTATACAGAAGCATCCAGAACTACTCAAGTGTTGAGGACAACACTTTTTTTGAAGGAGAGGGGCATGTTAGGTCCCTATAATACTAGTGATGCCCCCATTACTATTGTAGTTGATATGATGGTATCCACTGCGCAATCTAACTTAGTGAAATAAACAACATTCTTCAATTGATCTAGCAAATCATCTATAAGCAAGCTAAGAAGGATAATAAACTATCACCAAAATATTATGGTTCGTACAAGGTGTTGCAAAATATTGGTACTATGGCATACAAATTGGAGCTTCTTGTAGCTTCTCGAGTGCACCAAGTTTAACATGTTTCATGTTTAAAGAAGGTTATAGGTGACAAGCTCCCAGGACAAACAATATTGTCAAAACTTGATGAGGAAGGAAAAATTATATTGGAACCGGAAGCAGTCATAGAAACAAGAACTCGATGGCTACGAAATCGATCCATTTTGGAGTATATCATCAAGTGGAAGAACTTATCCGCTGAAGATTCCACATGGGAGGATGAGAATTTTATACAGAAGCATCCAAAACTACTCAAGCGTTGAGGACAACACTTTTTTTGAAGGAGAGGGGCATGTTAGGTCTCTATAATACTAGTGATGCCCCCATTACTATTGTAGTTGTATCCCTTATTAATATTGTTGTGCCCCTATTGTCCCCATATTGTTATTATTGTGCCCCATAGAATCCCTCCATTGTTATTATTATGCCTTTATATTATTATTGTTAGGTCGGCTTGGTTATATTGTGACCCCTTAGACTCCAAGAATTGTTCATTTGTGTAATGTAAAGGAGGTTGCCCCCTCGAAGAGGCTGAATTCTAAGGCATTCAACTATATTTTCTATATTTTTGTGAGTTGGTTTCATAACACTGTAGCATTCAATACAAAACAATGGTAGTGGTTTACACATGCGAGAGGAAATGAGTTTTGTCCTCTGAGCTCTCATCCCCAAGCCACTAGCATGAAGTGTTAAAAATCAAGCCATGCGATTGATAAATGGTAAAAGGATTGTGTTAAACCAATAGCTATGGGCTAATATGGTTTGTTCCCTCCCTATTTTGTAAATATTAGCCTAAGGATAAGGACAAGGCTTGTTTAGTTGAGATATAAACCAATATCTATGGGATAATATGGTTGAGTCCCTCCCTATTTTGTAAAGATTGACCTAAGTATGAGTAGGAGGCTCTTTTAGTCTAATGATCCACTATTTAGTTAAGATCAAAACTAATAGCTATGGGATAATATGGTTTATTAACTCCCTATTTTGTATATATTGGCCTAAGGGTAATGAGGAGTCTCTTTTAGTTTAATGATCCACTGGTTAGTTGAGATCTTTTTTCACATGGAAGAAATAAACTTTATCTAAGGTTTTGGATTCTTCTTTTGCCTTGTTTAAAACCATGGTTTGTTTAGAATTCACTTGAAGAAAGACACAATTCATAGTTTTGATAGCTATTACATAATTTTTAAACATGATCAATGCCTTGCTCCTTATTTAATCAACTATTTGAACACCCTTCACAAGTGTATAAGCTTCAACTAAATTGTTTGATGTTGTGCCAAGACACTAAGTGGAATTAACCACCATAGTTCCTTTTGGATCATAAAGGATCCCTTACAAATGCCATTGCTTGATCCACCTACACACTTCGAGGCAAATGAATAGTTATGATTACAAGTAATGACAATCTTCTACGTATTTCATAATTGCAATTTTTGTTGTTGGTTTTTGTATAAATGCTTGAGTTCTAGAAGTAAAACATGCCTAATCTAAGTAATTGTATCATATAACCATAGTTGATGATATTTGAAAGAGTACAATGGCACTTAAGTACTCCTTGTTGGAATTTGTGTGATGATCCTATGGTTGTACGTGGTTAAATATATGTAATATTTTCACATTATATAGAATGTTGATTTTGTTAAAATATAATTTATTATTTTGTTTGCTAGGTAATTTGAGTCCTGATATGACTCACATGCCTAATATATGGCTTGAGTAACCACGACCCTGGGGCATGTAAGCGGTCAAAATCACCTAGGGATCACACCAGGCTTGGGCCACACCAACCCTTAGGGTGGCTGGGTTTTTTCCCATGAAGTTTCCAACTGGTGACCCTTTCACAACAGAGTGCCTTAACATAAAACCATACCACTGTCTACTCTGTGCGTGGTGGACCTAAAATATAATATTTTAAATATGAACTCTATAACAATTTTTCATTAATGACTAACTTAAAATTAAGTCAACTATTATAAAACACATATCATCCTAACCAAGTCACTGTTTCCTTATTTCCCCGAGCCAAATGAAAAGAATATGGTATGCTGGAAATTATCATTCTAATCACAACTACATCAAGAAAAGTGATAACATAGGTGAAAATTAAGATGATTTTGTTGTGACAACAATATATGATGTTACTAGGCTTAAAATTTGATATCCCCTTTGGTCATCAGATGAATTTTTTATAATGATTGGATGTTTTTCATGTTTTTTATTTTTAACTTCCATTATCAATTAAAGTACTGTATATAAACAATGAAATTTTATATAATACATATTGAAATATATTACTTTCTACACCGAGAATACATAATTTAATCTTACCATAGTCACAAGATTATGGCTAGTTGAGAATTTACACAAACAAACATCTTCATTATAGCTCCTACCTCCCTTGGACAAATTTAGAATTGAAGATATTGCTAGCTATTACATTCTAATATGTGCTAATTAGCTTAAATAACAAGGAGCCAATGAGAAATCAAGAAGGAACCCTTCTTATAGCATGTTGAAATGAGAAATTGTAATGATAAGAAAAAAACATACTTTTCTTATAAAATGTTGAAATGATAAATTGTAACAATAACAATAAACAAGTGTTGCAAGGAAACTTAGTCCTTGCCACTCAAGTTAAAAACTATGTTATCATAAAAATTGCATAAAAAATGATAAACTACATTAGTCAAGGTTACCTAAATTATTAGTGGTTAATAAACAAATCAAATCCTACAATTTTTCTTTGGGAGGAACTAATAAATTGAGATATGAAGTGGATAAATTAATTGCTTGCTCAGGAACAAGGACTTGCATAAATTTTGGTTGATAGTAACCACTAGTGAGTCTACACATTCACAATATTACTCCTACATAAGTGCCAAGGAAAACATAAATAAGTGTGAGAAGTAACTCTTGGTAAACATATTTATTTACGTCTTATTCTTAGCCATTTTTTATGCAAATACTTGATTAAATTACGGTGCAGAGTAATTGATGGTAAACATGTTATTTACTTCTTTCAAAGCTTAAGAATAAAAAAATCACTACACAAATATCTAAAAAACACTGCATGAGTATTGCAACAATATCCATAAATTATGGCATAAAATATGTGAGGCAATTATCCACATGGCATTATCTTGTGAAAAGGCTGTTTTATCGTTGTAGCAAACACCCTTCAAAATTTTGCTTACACTTGAATTTGGAGCCTACTTGTGATCTATGATCTGTCTTTCCTTGATTTCTTGTAGTCACTTCATGGTCAGTTAATTTTTCTTAATTGTCAGAGTCACTTTCTTACATGTGCTTAGATTTCGATACATTCACAAGTGCTTTTATTACAAGCAAGCCTATTAGTTTATGTGTACATTAGAGAGTCAAACCCTGCGTAATCCTAGCTGACAATGACTATGCAAGGTAATCTTTTTTTTTTTGCACGGTTCTCTGTTGTTAATGATTTCGTAGTCCCAATAGGCTGTGCTTCCATATTCTCTAAGGACAATGATTGTGCAGTCCCTAGAGGCAAATACTATGTAGTCCTTGTTGACAATTAGTGCACAATTCAAAGATTGTAAATTCCCCCATTGTTGGTTGCGATTGTATCATCTCTCAGGTGAGGTTTCTCAAAAGTATTTTGTGCGCATTGGTTTTTATTAGTACCACTTTCACTTTTGTGATTACTTTTTTCGATTGATTTCACTTCTAGAAGTGGCACTTTTGTGTCCTCTTTGCTATGGCATGTGCCACTTTCACTTTCTTTAGCTTTTGCAAGTGACATTTTCATGTTTTTCTTACTGTTGCAAGTGTCGTCCTTTAGTTAGGGAAGTGTCACATATGGTCAAAGGGAACCATTTGTAAGCCCTTGAAGGGAATTTTTGATGCATTCTCTTGCACTACTATGTTCTATCCATCATGAAGACATGCATGAGACACATTCCCCAAGTCTTGATCATTGTTGCACTAGTGTCGTCACTTGCGTCACAAAATGTATCATAAGTGTCACATGTTTTAAAAGTGGATATGTGGTTCATTTCAAGAGGAAACTTTGGTACCAATGGGTCCTATTTATCATATATATATATATATTATATATATATATATATATTATATATATATATATATATATATAATTATTATATATATGTATTATAATCATTCCCAAATTTTCGTGCACTCTCGCACTGGTGTCGTCATCATCGTCGTAAAGTGTATCCTAAGTGTCACACTTGGAGGTAAGTGTTGTATTGCCGTCATTTTGATGGGGACATGTTGATTTTGGGTGGCAAATTATTCATTTTTTAGTGGTTGATCATCTATAAGAGTGTGATAATGGTCAAGTTATGTTCTGGTCCCATCTTTCTGCTCTCTGGTCCCACATTTAGCCATTTTTTGCAACTAATCCTTCTTTGGCCAACATCCTCCCAAACTACCTCCTTGAACTGCACATTCCGTAGTCTCAGGCCATAAGAAGCCTGTCCTACCTCTTGGAAATGCACAATATGTAGTTTATGCCTCCAAGGATTGTGCATTTTGCAGTCATAATACTCAATCTTGGCCTCCTGACCTCCAGAATTGCACATTTTTCCCTCTAGTTAGTCTCCTTCTGCGCATTGCACAATAGAAAGAAACATGTTGTATCCATGCCTTCATCAGATGTGTAATTGCACAATTCCATAGTCTCTCTCTCTTGAACTGTGCATTACATAGTATCAGTGGGCAAGATTTCCTCTTTGAGCTCCTCAACTACGTAGTCTTCTTGCCTAGGGCTCCAGAACTGCGCATTATCAAGTCACAAGCTTCAGTATCGTACTCGTGCCCTATGGAAGTGCGCACTACGTAATACCTAAGCTTTCCTCCTGGACCAATACCCAGTTCCAGGTTAACCAATGGTTTTCATGAAGCAAGTTAGACTATGATATTTTCAGACTAATGTCATATTGTCATGAGTGGATTTCACTTGCAAGGACTATATCTTGACATGACATGATAATTCTTAGAGAGGAAGAGAAGGAGAGTATGCGGGAAGACACTTGTGAACCTGGAACCTTGAAGAATTCATGGGGCAAGGAGATTAAGGGACACTAGCTTATGAAAAAAGAGCAAAGATCAAGATTGCATTAAGACTCCATATCAATAATCCCCTTGGAGGATGAAGACAAAGCACATGCAATATCCATCATGAAGATGCAAAAAAAGCAGAAAAAGGAGCAGCTTGGAAATTCTTCATCATCATGAAGTTCCATGTCATCATTTCCAAGTCATGGCTTGTACAATAGTCATCTCAAGAGTCACATGTGTCATAATGTCTTGCCACATCATTTGTGGCATGTAATTGTGTAATTTTCCAAAATGAGAAATTGTAAAATATGTCGAAGACCAAGGGTCCCACATGGAATATGAAAAGTCACTATTGAGTTCTAAAATCATATAGAAACTCAAAGGTCATGTAAGAATTCGAAAATTCATTTTAGAAGCTCAAGAGTCATGATGGAGGTGAAGAGTCACATGTGAGGTGAAGAGTCACTTCATTTGTTATAAATACACCTTTATAACTCAAGCAAATGGACCTTTGGGACTTGAACTTCTCACCTTGGCTTCTCTAGCATTGGCATAGGAGAGAAGATATTTTTCTAGAGGAGTAAGTGCTGAATTAATGTTCCACTATTGGGGCTAGTGTGGCAACATTGTACTTGTATATCTTGGCACTTCCACTTAATATTGAAGCTCGATGAGCCAACACATTTTCATTCATGTATCGTGAATGTCATAGGACTATTCTTTAGGTGTTTCCGGTATATGTTTTGTTCATATGTACTAAGGAAATTCAACTATTTTGGTGGCTTTTGTACTTATCTTGTTGAAGGTTTGTTGTATTTGGTTTTATGATCGTGTTTGTCTTGTGAACTACTTTGCAAAATAATTTGTGATCCTCTTATGGTCTTGTGTGTCTCTTTTAGGATAATACTATTACTTTTCTTCTAGAGGCTCACTCTCTCTTTCTTTGCTGTGAAGGTACCTTGTATACATCACAATTGTATGTCTCATAATGTCAACTTACTTGCTTGTTTCAAAGAATGTTTGTATAACCTATTACGTTAATAATGGAAGCAAAGGAAAATCCCTATGGGTAATGGAAATTGTCCGTATTTTCAATTGGGGCTCCTACTCAAATGGTGCGAGGTATAATTGGGAATTCACATCGAGGAGACCCCCTTGGTTGAAAAATTTCTAGCACCGTCAATAGTTGGTGCTAGAAGGAGGGCCGGATGACAAACTTTGTCTATTGAGTTTGTTTTGAATCTCTCATATTAAATGGCTCTTTAACAAATCATAATCCTAGAGTGTTTTTCCAATATATCAAATCCTTTAATCCCCATGGAATCAATTGATGACTTGTCGAATTTGAATTTTGATGGTGAGGGCGAAACATTCATTGCTCAACATATACCTTTGTTTCTTGAATTTCGTGAATATTATGAAATCGATTGTGACGATGTTTCTAGTAAATTGCTCACCCTCGCTCTTGAAGGTCAAGTTAAGAAATGGTGTCAGATTGACTTTACCGATTGCTTCCATTCATTAATTTGAACAACTTTATGTGGAGCTTCATTAAGCCTTTAATAAGTATGATTATCATGATTTTTTTGATAGCATTGACCAACTTAGAATGAAATTTGGTGAATTTGTCGAGGATTTTTGGTATGTCACATATTTTTTTTTAAGTAGCAGAACTTCAATTCACTGTGCTAACTTTTCAAATTGTTATATTTTCTCTTGCACAATGTTGTATATTGCTTTTAATTGTTCATTTATTTGTGTTTGTAGGTTGGGAGAAACTACAACGGATACACTGGAAATTCCACTACGCTTAGCCCTGACCTTCTAGTTGGTTTGGTTAGGAGTAGGTCTAGTTGCATGCTAGTTTCACTTGCATACTTATCTTGCACTCGCTCTCCATCTAGTCTCTACATTTGTTTTGTCCTCTCATTCTGTCCCACATGTTGCTTTTAGTCCAGTTTTGCATTTTTTTTTTTTGCATTTTTATCTTGTTTCATTGTTTTATTATGTCTTTTCTTCCATCCTTTGTTTAGTAAGACTTTGCATGAAAATTTCTCTCTTGGCTCAAAAGACAATGTCATAAAACTTGAAAGGGGAAATTGTGACGACAAAGAATGTCTAGCTTATTTGTTATCCACTTTTCTATCTTAGGTTTACATATCTTTAAAGTCGATGATGTCTTGGATGAAAAATACGATTTGTTCTAGGTGAAAAGCCTTTGGTCGAACTACGAAGCTCATAAATATATTAGGATATTCGTTCCAAATCAACCTTGTATTTGCATAGTGTTTTGACCCGCCGTCTCAATCGAGTAAAGAAGGGAAAGGAGAAAAAACTAAAACGAGCATATAACTTCAGTTATCTTTCAAATCCATTAAACAAGGAACATCCTCTTCTTATCTCAATAAGTTGGGATCCCTCTTCCGCCCGTGCTATAAATTTTCAATAAGTGCTTCAAGCATATGTTTTAGAAAATAAAATAAAAGGTGATGAAGAGAAATGATTCTTGCGCAGAGAGGTGAAGCAAGAAACTTCGCCGGGGTACTTCGTCATTGTTTTACCTTTCGATACGCTCTGGACTCCTTCCAATATCCATTCAAGCTCAATAAAGCCATTGACGACCTTGTCTATCCCCTATGTTTTTCTTAACAATTTCTGTGTTTTGCAGGTAAAAACTCTTGTTACAGGCTTACAAAGAAAAAGCCTACATACAATTTGAAGACAAATATGAACATCTTACTGTTGCAAAACACAGTAAAAACCTAAAATGCACAGTTAAGATAAAAAGAAACACAGTAAAGGTTACTCAGTAGGGTCAAAGGATATTCACAGAGTTTAAAGAGTATTAGATGAAAGATCAAATGAAGGAATCAACCAACATAAAGGATACAAACAATCAAGCAACTTAAAGGGAAAAATATCAAACAACAAAGCCAACACAACCTGAATAAAAGGGACAATAAGAAGCAATTAAATAGCTGCCCCTATCTTCTTGCATGAAGATCTTTCCTTTCCTAGAAAAAACCTTAATCAATTTTAGGATATTTTCTTAGTTTCATTATTGTATAAATAACTCTCTTCTCGAGTTGTTATAGATTCGAAGTTCAAGATTCATTGTTCATTGCTTGTTAAGTTGTGACTGTTCATTCTACTTTGAAACTGGTTGCACCTTTGAAGAAAGCTTTTGTAGACACTTGATGTACTTAGTCTTTCTGGAACCTTAATATAAAGCATAGGATTCTAAATTTGGTTTTACATAGTTTGTGTTATCCTGTAAGTTTTTCCAGTTATCAATCATTATGTTTTTCTTCATATTCTTATGACTTACAGAGATATCTAGGTAGGAATAATTGTGTCTCAATTTATTCCTATAAGCTCCTGAAGTGCTCATCTATTAAGAGAATGGATTAATGAACTATCTATTTAGCTAATCCCCTCTAATCAATAAATCATCAGCATCTTTTGTAAGCCTAAGTATACTGCCTTGAATCTTTGGAACGTAGTTCAGAAGGTTTTCACACTTATGATTGTGCTGGTTTATAGTTTGGAAACAGTGATAATCATATTATTTTCTGTCTTCTTCTCACCACTATTTTTGATCTATATCACTGTGTAAAACTTTATAGCAGCCCTTTGCTGAGATATTAGTATCATCCAAAGGATTAAGTATTTCAATTCTACATTTGTCTTCATTCATTGGTCTTCCAAAACTAAAACCAAAAACCCCAAAACAATTATTTTAGATGCTCTGGCATTGGTAGCTGACCTACTACTATCTCAGAGGTACAACACTTGTGACTTCAACTAGAGATCCAATTCAAAAGGATTCACTAGTGGAAGTCTTAGGGGGTTATTGTTCTTGGTAGAGTCAAGGAAAAAACAAGAAGGAAACTAAAAAAGAAAGAGTGAGATCCCATGGCATATCCCAATGACTAGCACTACAAGCATGATTTCAACTTCTAAGAACCCCTAAGTTTAAAGAGATTAGCTAAGCTAGAAATTTAGCCATAGCCCCTAATGGATGGAAAATGAGCCTCATCTATTTACTCCTCTTTGTCTCTCTATAGCTCGAACAAAAAAGTAAGGTAGTAGTCATGGGAGAGATGCTTGGAAATCACTGACTGTTGGAACGTAGATTAATTCAATTCGACACCTTAAACATTTCCTAATAGTTGTAATTATTTTAGTCATAAGAGAGAAGATAAATGGAGGGGAAGGTATTCACTCTTTCCCCACCTCTTCTTACCTAACTGTATTGGAAAATATTTCCCCATTTCTCTTTGATCAACTTTGCTTCTTTCTCGCTTAAGCCAAAATAATAAGTAATATTATTTCCTTAGGCACAACACATAGATCAACTCCATCTCTATCTATATTGATTGAAAGAGGTATAGGATAGAGAAGTGTCCATTCATTTAACACAATGAGTCTAAAGAGGCCCAAAAATAGGGTTGAAGTTTTATTCAAGAATGAGAGCACTGCATACCAAATAAGGATGAAATTTTATCCAAGAATAAATTGTCTACCATTTTATCATCAACTTAATTTAACTATCTAACATTTTATCATAGATGCCATTAACAACCTACAAATTTTCTATCCACCTTTTTATTTAATTGCAAGCCATTCATTTATTGTATACCTATTTCATTAAAGAGATTAAGCCCAAAAATAATACAAACTTTAATGTAGTCATATAACCATCACAAATTCTAATGGGTTAGGTAGAAATCTCAATGTCAAATAATCATTTTCATACCATCCATATTTATACTTTTTAATATGCTAAATTTATGATAAGTTATCAAATATATTTCAAATAAAAAAAAGTTGTTCTACATAAACTCATTACAAACATAAATATAACTATTTAGATATTTTTTAAATTAACTTTTATAAAATTAGTTTTTACTATTTTATTCATTTTTAGTATTTTTTATTAACTTTAACTTAATAAAATATCTCATATTAATCCAAATCTACTTATTAATTAAAAAAAACATCCCTTCACTTTTTCAACTAAACTCTATTAATTTTTATTCATTTCCAAACTCCCTCCATATTAAAAAATCTATATTAATTTATTTCCAAACTCCCTCAATATTGAAGATATTGTATATTATCTCCAAAATACATGTTTGTTATACTTATATCTTAAAAATTGTAAATTGTATAACCCCAAGTAACACATCTTTGTACATTGATGAATGCCCCACTCATTCCCAAAATTTTGTCAAAGTCTTATCCTTTTCTTAACCACATGTATCCAAGATCGAATTAATGTATGATTTAGCATTTTATTTCAGTCTTTCGTATATACATGACTTTATATACATATATCTTAGAAAATTTATATATTCCTACTTTAGATATAATAAGCATGTTTCTTGGGTAACAATTAAAGGAGAACTTGAAATCTAAAATTGGTGAAAGAGTATGAGTTATAACCTTGAGAATGATCACATGGAACTTATGGATAAAAAGAAATGGAACTTATGAATATTCCAACGTAAACCTTATATTATGGAACAAATGATATGTGGAATTTTGAGAATATTTGTATAACTTTCTTTTAAAAGAATGAAAAGTTAAAGGCTTATTAGGTGTCTCAAAAGCATAGGTAAAATTGAAATTTAAAATGAAAAGTTAAAGGCTTATTAGGTGTCTTAAAAGCACAAGTAACACTGAAAATTAAAATATCAATATTCATAACTTGAAACATAAGTATAATAATTCATCATTTCTTGGAATATTGGGGTAATTGTCTTTTTAAAGAATGTAAAAGTAGAATCTAAATTACATCATCTTGAAACAATTAATACAATAATTCATCATGAAGAATAAAATTTGAAGTATTAAAACAATTAATACAATAATTCATCACGAAGATAAAGTTTGAAGTATTAATATTAACAACCTAAAATAGTTGGTACAATAATTTATCATTATTTTAGTTGGTACAATAATTTATCATCCATAATGATTGATCATCCATTAAGAATTTTAGGAATGATGGGTTCTAACCTTTTTGATGCTGCCTCATCACAAGACCCTTGATGTGATAGAATTGAGAGCATGCTTTGTTAAAATGAATGTGATGCTGTCTCATTACAATGTAACTCTTGAGATGCTAGAATTGGCAATTTTTTAGATAATGAAGTCAGCGTAGAAATGCTTTATATGCTCGAGTTATTCATACGTTATAAAATATTTGGTTGAAATTGTGGTGTTGTTATTTTCAGCGCTAGGGTAATAATGTATTAAAAAAAGATTGATGTTGATATTAAATCTAAATTGTCCAAAAATTTATGAAATTTTTCTAAAGTTTATATTATAAATTAAAATTTATTATTTATATTATATTTAAATTCATTTACTTAAAATATTATTAGTTCAATTTCTTCGTCTCTTATTATGTAATGATGACGGATGTACTTCATTATTAATTAATATTGTACAATTTAATGTACAACTTCCACTATAAAATGATAGATATACTCCATCACTAATATGGCAATTGCTGCTGTATAAGAAAATAAAATTTTCATCACCTAATCCATCCAATCAAAAAAAGAGAAATGAACATTGTGTTGGCTAGTTTGCTTCAACTATCGAATGTCCCTTTGCTGCCATATCTATCTCTTTAATTGCCGCCCTTGCTTTTGGCTATGCTGCTTAAACCGCTGCTCAGATGTTTCTCATCTTGTTCTGGGAAGTTCTGAATAAAAACGTAATGCTGCTTCCATTGTTTTGTTCGAATTTGGAACTAGAGGATCTCAAGTTATGGCGTAATGTGGCTGGCTTTGCTCTTCCTTCAAAGTACTTGTACCTAATAAGCTCACATATACTTTAATAAGATGGCATTGATGTGACATTGGCTTGCTGTGGTGGATGCTCGAGAAGCAAATTCCCCCACCCCGCCTTGGCGGCATGAGAATCTTGCTTTGCTAAAACCATAGGATCTTAGTATATTGACTTGCAGTTAGTTGAATGTACTCTTGGTATTATAGTGGCAGCTACGAGGATTGATCCTGGGTCTCCCATAGATTAGGATTGGCAGTTAACGATTCACCATGTGGTTAAAAAAAAAAGATAGCATTGATGAGCATGTATCCTTACAGACACCACGCATCCAAATAGGGCCTACCTTATAAGCTATACAGGTGATAATTATTTTTAAAGAATACTTTTGCGTTGAGCAAATATTTACTGGATAACATTCTATTCATAGTAAAAAAAAAGTATTGTTTTTAACATTATTGGATGGATTCAAGTTTATCATTTAAAATTATTTTTATTATATTTATTTGAATATTATAAATTTGTGAATTTATTAATTTGCCACTATTATTATTATTTTATTTTTTATTTAAATTATAAGCACATAAAAAAAATTATTTTTGTATATTTAGATATTTTAAATTATAAGCATATAATTTAAATTAAAATATTTTTGTATATTTTAATTTATTATTTATTAAATATTATTATGGATCATTTTAATTAATAATATTAAGATAAATTTATTTTTATTTTATGTTATTTTGATTATTATTAAAAAAATCAACTAATAACCAGAGGTATACTTTACAAGTTATAAGTGATGATTATACGAAAATTTTAGAGGGGCAGGCATAATAAGCATTCAATCTTTAATAATGTATTTGTGGAGATACAATAAAAATAATTTATTGGTGTTTCAAATTTATCGATTTTTTTAAATCTTTAATAATGTATTCGTTGAGATACAATAAAGATTATTTATTGGTGTTTCAAATTTATCGATTTTTTTGAAATCAGTGTTTCAGCGGAACCATTAATGTTTAGGTACAAATAATCGTAAATGTTATTAACCGTTTACTTATAAGTTATTATTTATTATTGTGCAATCACGAATTAAGGAAGAAGTATGTAATAATAAGATTTTTAAAATTAAAACAAATAAATGACGATTAAAAATATTGCAATAAATAAAAAAGTAATTGTTAAAGTTCTACATTGTAAAATTGATAATTATTTAACAATTTTTACCAAAATTGATGGTCAAACAATTGCATAATACCTGCTAGAGGCAGACATAATAGAGTATACATCAGGAAGGATAACATGTACTAAAAGTTGACAGACTATTCCATACTTAAACGCATGTAATAGCCTAAGGAGATAATAATATTATAATATTATCACTATCTAATGATATTATTGTGTACATTATTGTGTTTATGTACGAATCAGCCAAAGTACATATTATCCTAAACCATGTATAACTAATGGTTAATTTACTAAAATTCACGTTAAATTATTTAATATCTATTAGTTGATATTATAACGTTATTTATAAACACTTTCACGTTATTAGGGCCCTACGTATAAACAAACTAATTTAATATTTAAAATTAGGTTGACCCTAGTCAACGTTTATAACATGTATTTATGTACGTTTATTATAATAATACATTTGATAACATTTGTGACATGGGTCTCTAATTTAAGAATACTTAAAATAACTAAGAATATCTACAAAGTAGCCCTTGTTCAAATACATTAGTTAGTTCATACATTTCAAAATTTAATAATTGAACTATGCTGGAGGGAAACACTAGCTATGTGACCTTGTTTATTAAGTGTTATTTATTAGGATTGGTTTGAGAACTAAGAATTTATTGATAAAGGAGAATTATTAATTATTGAGAAATTAAATGTTGGTTGTTAAGAATTATAAGAAGTTTTAAATAATAGCAATTTAAAAATGTAATTTATAATTATCTTGTTTTGTTTGACATTAGTGTGTATTTTAGTGAATATCATAATTGAGCAAAGAAAATAGTGATAGGTTTTCTTATTTAGTTGTTGTTGTATTTTCAATTATTTATTTTGGAATTTGTGATTTAATTTTTTTTATAAGTGGTTGTAATCATTAAATTTAAGTGCAATGAGTTATATTTTTATAAATATAATAATTAAAATTATATGAAATTTAATTAAAATTTTAGTTTTATTTTTTATTTTTTATTTTGAATATAAAGCATATATTTTTGAAGTTAGAAGAAATTTACACATATAACAGATAATGCACATATAAATTAAGATACACATATAAATTTAAAGAAACTTTCTCCTAATCTTTATAATATAAAAGGATATAGAGAGGACATTAAGACTAAGGCTATTGCATACATATGAAGTTAGAAGAAAATTGCCTATCAAAAAAAGTAGGGGATGGTTTTGTAAATATGGGCATGATATGCCTTGAGATAAGGAGTGGATCCAATCCATGAAAAAGGGAGCCAACACCATTAATATAAATTTACACATGAATTTATGGAGTTGATATCTTAATAATGTTTAATATGCAAAGTGGAATTAGGTTGAGAGAGATTAATTATAAAGAAGGATGATAGATATCATAATCATTATTGATGGAGATTTAATGTAATACCTCAATTTTGATCTCTAGAATGTTTTAATCAAAATTTGTATAAATTGTATATGTGAATTATAGTAATTGGAGTCAAGCCATGTAAGCTTAAATCAATGATTTTGCTTGTAAATGATTCAAATATTCTAGTATGGATTTCTACTGTGGAGCTTAAGGTCAAGACCCCACTAGTGAATGGATAGACATGTACGATGTAAATATACTTTTATGGTCAATGTGGTAGGCTTGACATGGTGAACTCAAGCTATGTAAATATTATTGTTGGAATATAATAGATAATGTTTCAAGATGGCTATGGAGAGCATGAAAGGGGTTATTATTCCAATAGGCTGAAAGAGGAAAGGGAATTTACGGGAAAGCAAATAATCATTTTTCATGTTTTAACCTAGGAACTCATTTTTCATGTTTCAAGTGAGTGGGAGAGATTGATGTCATTGTTTCATGGTTAGATAAGATGGCTATAATGATCTATAATGTATAGAATAGTTGAGTATGAGTGTAAAAGCATTGAGTTGAGAGAGACACAAGTTTGTAACTTGGTTTATTTACCTTGGTGGCCTAATAGCTTAAATTTGGGCTGGTATATGCACTAGACACCCAGGATAGGGTGGAAAACTACTTGCATGTAGTAGGTTTCTTGAACTATTTTATGTTAAAAGATAAATGTTCTATTGTTGTTTATGGATATGCAAATTAATCTCGTAATTTTTATTGTGAAAATATATACATTTTCTATGTTATATTTGCTTAGGATTAATTTTGGTTATGTGCAATTAGTTGCCATGAATCTTTAATAATCCATTTTTGCTTGATTTTGCTCCATTTTAATAATGACACTTGTGCATGTAATTTGGTCCTCCCTAAGAGGATTATCCATTGTTGTTACAAGGATATGGTTTTTAAGGGTTAAAATTTGAAAATCTTGTATTGTTACTACCCATCTCATAGCTAAGAATGGTAATAGGGGATGTCGCATCTAAGGTAATGTGGTCCTTTAATAGGGGATGCCACATCTAAGGTAATGTGGTCCTTGCCACCCTTGTGAGACAAATGTTACGTTGATTGTAGATATATTCTTGATACTTAAAGTGTAGATATGAGAAGGGCATTAATTGTTCAATCAGATTAGTTTGTATGAATCACTGAGGGGAGGATTTCCTTGACTTAAATTCTCATGATGAAATAAAAAAATTATTGAATGTACTAGATATGAAAGTCAAAGAATCTACATTTTTCTTGGCATAAAGGGCAACCACTATGGAAAATGTGTGATGTCTCATTTTGTATCCATATGCAAAGAATTTGTGCTTGACCAACAACTTCCTCCATATGCTCTCATAAGGACATAATAACACTAGTTTAATGGGAAGGACCAATGGAGATTATAATGAAAGCATTTTCGTTGGACCAATCAAACTATTCTAAATGTCCATCCTTCGCTTTTCATCAAACAAGGGATCTTAGGTAATATGATAATATTATTAATGGCCTAGATTCATCTTAACCTCTAATCTATCAAGCATTGCGAAGGATCAAATTTCTTGAGGTGCAAACCTCTTTTAGAGTGTAAAACTTGATGAAAGGTTTTGACCTTGAGAGATTCGATCCCTCTTGGTGCTTGATATATCTCTGGGGTTAAGATGGATCCAGGTTGGTTTTAGTTGTGGGCGATCACACAAAATTTGTAGATGATCAACATTCATGTATATGCATGTCAGGGAAAATTTTAAGAACCCCACCTAAATTTATAAATATAATAAATGGGCGAATCTCCATGGTATATAGGAAAAAT
>APFE030704262.1:49985-63205 GCA_000404065.3 Pinus taeda | reverse complement strand
AGCTTGATTTTCCATTATATTCCTTTCAATGTTACAATACATATTTATACATGCCGAAGCATCTAATACCATGGACCGAAAACCATCGTGTCCAAAACCATGGACCGAAAACCATCGCATCCAAAAAACATGTGCAAAAATCATGCACAAAACCGTAGGTGGGCCCGCCCAACCTAAAATAGGGTCCAAAACCAAAATTTTCTTGGGCGCTGCCCGGACCCCATAAAGTGGGGTTACAGGTACCCCTCAAACCCCCTATGACCTCCCCCCCTCTAACCCCCGGTTAACTACGTGGGCTAGTCGTGGAAAGAATATAACACAACCCAACAAGTAGAAGATAAATTTAGATCAACTTAGCATGCAGCGCAATGACCTAGTGACTTAGACACAAGGAATGGAGAAGGTAGTGGTAGACGCTTGCCACAGCATACCAAAGATGGCTATTCCAGCAAACCTGCCCATAGTAGACCGGATCCATTGATGGCAGTAGGAGTTTGCGAGGCCCGAGAAGAAATGGCAAGGGTTTGGTTGGCGCTAAACCTGCAGCTTACTGAGCTACGGTTGAGGGTGCAGCCCTACAAAACCCTAGAAGTCTGCGAGCAACGCACTCACGTGATAGAGACATGGTTGCAGCACATAGGACAGAGGGTCCAGGACTGCACAGGGCTCTTGGATGAGGCCCTGACTACACAGGCCTATTTGCAGGAGGACCCTAACCTACAACGCCTGGAAACAGAGGCGCGTGAGCTACAACAAACCTATGACAATGTCAGAGGGACCATGCAGACGGTTGCCATTAATCAGTTACTGGCCAAAATGAAGGAGGCCAGGGTGATCAAGGAACATCTGGATGCTACGCGGTAGAAGGAAGCAGTACTCAAGGCCTGTATCCAGCCTTGGTTAGACAAAGTGTTCATGGTCATAGCCAAAATCGAGGGCAAGTTGGCCCATATGCAAGGGATCTACATGTTGAGGCAGGGAGTGGTCCCTGAAAACGAAGTCTCGGAGGCCTGCGCACAAAAAATATAGCAGACAGCCAAAGAGTGTGATGCAGACCTACACAAGGCACAGGACCTACTACAGGGACTTCACGTGAAGATCAACACACCAACGGAGTGACTCGAGGACAAATCATGATGTTTGTGTTGGGGGCCTATTGGGCAGTGGATCCCCCACAATGTAGCTTTGGGGCTTAAAGCCCGTATTTTGAGGAAGAAATGTATTGTAAGTCTCCGTGAAGTGCATGGAGCACAAAGTAAAGAGTCAAGTCAAAGGGTTGTTCACCCTTAAGTATGTAAATTAAATTAGTGTAAGGTCGGCCTACCCATGGTCCGCAGACCATGGGATTGTATAAATAGAGCAAGTCTCTAAGATGTAAAGGGGTAGGCAGTCTGATTATGAAATCATGGATATATGAGTACGAAATAATAGTTCTGAGTTTGTAAGTCCAAGTCCGGGTCATAGGAGTAGGTAGAGGCTCTGCAGCTGAGTGTGCAGAGGCCTAGAGTCCACAGCTAAGTGCACAGGGTGGGGTTAGGATTGTAACAGAAGAGAAACAGTAATAAAATATAAGTTATTCTGAAATATTGTGAATCTGTGTTTATGTCCTTTTTATGCATCTAGTTACTATTATATGATTGTGTGCAACTGCATGTATATTGAATGGTGAATAAGAATATCGGGCCCACTTAAATTAATTAATAAAGATACTAATAAGCATAGTAAGATAAAGCATGAAGTTAAAACCCCTTCGTGCTCGTTATAGAACTGCATGAAATAGTGGCACAGGTTACAAAAGGATAGAGAGCTACGTGAAGCAGTGACACAGGTTGCGAGGGGTAGAGAATTGCGCGAAGTAGTGGCACAGGTTGTGAGCGGTAGAGAGCTGCACGAAACAGCACACAGATTCGTGAACCTCCAGTGACTTCATCCAGAAATCCCTAGGGTGTGGAAACCTTGTTCCAGCACCCTCCCATACTACCTCGGTTGAGACCTCAGTTCGCACATCGCGGACTGTTGTTGAAAGGGCTAGTAGTTTCTGGATTTGTTCGGCTAAATCACTTCTAAACCTGGGTCAGGCCCCAACAAGCCGACACAACCATAATAGAAATAACATAAAATAAATATGTTAAACACAATGATTAATTTATCACTTTTTTATTAAAATAAATATTTATTTACTAAATTATTATATATATTATATTTATATATATTATATATATATATATTATATTTTATATTTATATAATATATATTTATTAGTTTATTAGATTATATATATAGATATATATTATAATTCAAATCAATTAACATGCATGATTCTAAAATTTTTCTTAAAATATTTAAGCAATAAAAGGTAATCAATTTAATTTATATAAATTAAAAAAATTGAATTTAAAAGTTTTTTTAAGGGATAATTCATTATTTATATCAATACTATAGAGTTAATTTTCTTATATGATGAAGTTTAGATGAACTTTCAAATTTCTACTTCCACGATATGATTAAGTGTTCAACATACTTCAAAAAAAACTGTTTCCCCATATTATATTATATATATTAATATATTTAAATATATTATAATATATATATTATATATATATATTAGTATATTAGATATATAATTATAATAATATTTTTAATTTTTTTAATATTTTAAAAAGAAATTCTATACTTTCTAATTGTATTTTTGGTCTATCTCCTTATAGGTTTATGCAAATTTCAAAATTAGAGTTAGCAATCATCTTTATTTGCATTGTGTGCCTTAGTGAGTGCATTCTCTAGAATCTTATTGAAAGCTTCTATCGTACTATTGGGCTAAGGATGTTAAGACATACTCTTCGAGTGGTTGTTTTTAAATTTCTATGTTAATGCTTCAATAGTCCTATTTAGAAAATTTGTCCCATAGTCACTCATTAGGATTCTAAGACACCCAAATCCAATGGAAACATTAGCAAATGGGAATTGCATGACAATTTTAGCATTACAATCCTTCACATGTGCTACTACAACCCATCTAGTGAAATAATCCATAGTAATGATGATATATCTTGTGCCCAATCTTTTAGTAGTTGGGTTGATGGGACCGACAAATTCTATGGCTAATTTTTCAAAATGTTGTAATGTAATTTGAGGATGTAAAGGAATTTCATCCCTCCTTGATGGTTTTTCGACCCACTGAAAAACGCCATAGCTCCTGTGAAACTCCTATGCATCTATATGTAACATCAATGACTATAGACCTGTGCACAAATTATTTTTTGTTGTAGCTTGCCTTGCATACTATCCTCCCATGACTCCTCCATGCACCTCAGTAAGGATCATCGAGTTCTCATGTTGTAGTACACACCTTTGTCAACCCCTAATTTGAATAACCATCCAACAATCAATTGATAGTTTGCATCATTGAAAACTAATTATTTTTCTATGTGACACCATATTCTACTAACAAAACTATGCAAAGTAGTTGTCAACCATTGTAACATTGTACAATTGTGCATATGGTAATTTTTATTCAAAACTCTGAGCCTCTTCTCTTGTACATTTTCTACATAGATGGTCCAGGCCTCCATTCAACCCCCCATATTTGACAACCACTGCAAAATACAACTCTTAGAATAACAAAAACCATATACATATGCATCCTCCTAGCAAAGGCTTGTCCATTAGGCATTATAACACTAAATGGTTCATGTACCATTTAAATTTATTTTCCAAGAGGTAATGTTGGTACTTTTACAAATCATAGACCATGATAAATCCTTTGTGATCAGTAGTGGTGTAATTCTTCTCGACTGTGCATAGCTTTCTACTTGCCTATGGAATCGAGTGGTTGGAATATCCATCCTCTAGTTGTGGTGACACAACTCCTAGAGCGAGAAACAAAGCATCTGTGTGCTCATGAAACTAATTTCTCTAGTTAGGTAAGATCCAAATAGGTACACTAACCATTTATACTTTAATATATCTAGGGAATATTAACATTCCTCTATCCATTTAAAAGTTACCTCTTTCTTCATCAGGCACTCCATGGTGGAATTTATTTGAGCATACCCCTTTAATAACTTCCAATAGTAACGGGTATGACCCAACATAGCCCATAGTTGTCAATTTGAATTAGGTAGAAGTAGATCTGCTATAAATGGGATCTTGGCTGGGCCCACCAATAATCCTTTATTTCATATAATGTGGCCCAACAAGATACCAAACAGGGAACAAAAAATGCATTTGAGATTAAAGGTAGTATACAACTATCGACACCTGCCTAGCATCAATCACAATACCTCTATGCGGTTCTATAATATTTTAAACACTATCCACTCATCTAGGTAGATGTCTAGAAACTTATGAATAAACTCCTTAAATGCTACAGAAATAATTCTAAAAGCAATGACAGGTGTGTTGTTCAAGCCAAAGGGTAGTACCATGTACTGGAAGCAACTCCATTATGTCGCAAATGTAGTATTTTTCCAGTCTGCTTTTATAATCCAAAATGGATCCATTTACCCTCTAAGTCTTAAAAAATTCTCTAAAATATCAAAATTATTGGATAATCAAACCTTCACAAAACAACATAAAATGTTATCGAGAGCCAAATACATCGAGAAAACCATGGAAAAAATAGAGTATGGGAGGCGTGGAACAATGGATGCACACTAGCTGTGAGATTTGGCCGATCAACGATCCAGGTCTGATTGGTAATCACAATCGGGACAGGAAAATAGTATCGACGCTTAACATATATGTATGACGACGGTGATTGGCGGAGTTAATTAGGACCGTCGATCAAGCGCGGAGATCAACGACGCTTGTTGGATCGCAGGATCGCTATTGGAGATTGCAAAAGCGCTTACAAAGGTTCGGGGGTTATTGTGATGAGTGATTGTGATTAATCGCATCGCGATATCGCAATTGGAGAAAACTTTATGTGCAATCTTATGAAATAGACCCGACGGTTATATAAATGTTATTGCATAAGATTTGAGATCCATAGCAAAGCCATTTTTAATGCATTTTCGCAGTTCTCATTTATTAAACGAAATGTAGAGGATGAAGGATGATGCAATAAGCTAGACCCAAAAGGGTTCGCGACATGAAATGTATATTGTTTCAAGTCTGAAGAAAAGCCATTTTTAATGCATTTTTGCAGTTTTGACGTATTTCAAAAATACAAAGGGGAACCTTGGAGCAAGGCCATTGCGACATGCGATGACATCTTACAGGTGGACCCAATAGGAGAATAGGGTGGATTTAAGGACTTTTGAAGTCCGAAATGAACTGTGCTTTGTCAGAAGTTCACAGTTGTGAATGCATTTTCCTGTGTTAAGTAGGAAACGACAACATTTTGGAATCTGAAGAATTTCAAGGGCCCGAGGCACTCTTACGTTGCAGGATAGGTGGCCACCTCCCCTTCAGGAATTATGCCATGATTATGTAACGTTGGAAGAGGGATTCGAATGGATAGAGGCCTGATAGAAAGAAAGCTAAGAAGGAGAAACACAACCCAGATTGGCTTTAAAGCCACAAACAGAGAGCAAATGCAGGGAGGCAGTATTGCAAGCAGTGCTAAGACAGGGCTAGGACAGAGACATAAAGTGAATTCCAAGAGTTTGTGTACTCTGAGAAGGCTCAAGAGGTTCAAGCAAACTCTTACTGTTATATTTGTTGTGTATTGAGTCTCAAATTGAGCTCATACTATTGTAATACTCTACTTGAAGACATAATAGAGAGGCCATCACTGAAGGATGGACTAGGAGATGTAGCCCATGAGTATTGGGTGAACTCCTTATTAAACTTGTTGTGTTTTTATGTGTTTGTATATTATAGTCTTTTACTGCTTCATAGTCTATGTATTTCGCAATTTGATTGATCCATTGGATAAAATAACATAGGAAAATCCATGCACATGAGTCTCTAATACCTGTTGAATTGAGGCTTCTATGATCCATATCAAGTTTATGAGAGATTTTTTGGTGTAAATCACATGATATTTCATTTGTCGACGCGTTTCGAACCAACCAGTGTGGCTCATTGTCAGGACAAGTTGAAGAAACAGACCCAACTTCACATGTTAAATAGTTAGAGCAAAACCTCCAACAACTATACTAACGACTAAATTTGACTAAGAAACAGTTAGTTGGACTAGACCTGGGGGATAACCATACTTAATTAAAAAAGTTATTTTAACTAAAAAGTAAATTGTTAGTTAGTTATATAATTATTAAATTAGCAGAAGTCAAAGGGTATATTTACACCAAAGCTATTTAACTATATTTATAAATTTATTATAATAATTAAAATTAAATTAATACTTAGCTTAAAAAGGAGTCTTAACTATTTTAATCCAAAATTATTAATATTTAGAAACTATTTATATATGGATATATGAATTACATAGAGCGGTTTATACTATTTTTATATTACTTTTTTTTTTTTTTTAATATAAAAGATAAATATATTATATTATCTAATATCTATTATATTATATATAATATATATTAATTACTCGTTTTTAGGTAAAAGGTTATTAAATAATAATAATTTTGAATATTTAGATTTATATTGTTTTTCATTAGATTAATTTCAATATTAAAGTAATTATTTTTCCTTTATTATAAAATGCTATTAAAATACCTTATTCAACGAACCAAGGCCAAAGGATACAAGAACAAGCTATAAACGAGGGAGGGGAGGAAGAGAAGAAAACGACTAGGAAGAGAGTGCTGGGACCCAACAACTATTGATCTTCTAGCCATCCTCTCTATTGAGATTACTCGGCATTTTTTCAATCTCTAGGGCTTCCCTAAATTTCCGGTGATGGAACTGTGAAACTCTAGCGAGAACACTAGCCTCCTCAATACAAACATGATTCTTGGTTTTTTTCTGCATGGTCTGCTAAAGAAGAAGACTTAGTTCTCCTATGCTTATGGTCAACTGCGTGCTCACTAATCCTTGGTTAATGGAACGACAGTCTTACCAATATAGGGGGTCCCACAGGAACAAGGGATAATATATACTCCTTTCATATCCTTAGGGTCGATATGATCTTTCACAGATTGAGGGAATTACGAATGGTGTTAAGGGGTCTAAAGGTCGAGGGGACATTATGTTTCTTAAGAATCCTTGCAATCTTATCAGTGGTCCCCTGAACAAATAGAAGATGGACACCTGGAACCCGCTCCTTTTTAACTAACTTTTAATTCAATAAATTTATTATAAATATATATATATTTTTATATATAATATATATTATATATATATATTATAATAATAATATTAGTTATTTAAAAAAATTATTACATATTATAACCTCTGTGTAATTTCATATATCCATATATAAATAGTTTCTTATATTAGATATTTTCATTAAATAGTTATGACCTTTTTAGCTAACTATTAATTTAATTCATTTATTTATAATAAAATTTTATAAAATAGTTAAAAGCTCTGTATAATATATCCCTTTGACTTCTAATTTAATAACTATATAACTAACTAACAATTTAATTTTCAGTTAAAATAATTTTTTTAATTAAGTATGGTTATGCCCCAGGTCCAGTCCAACTAACCATTTCCTAGTCAAATTTAGCTGTTAGTATAGCCGTTGGAGGTTCTGCACTGACTATTTAACATGCGAAGCTAGGTCTGATTCTTCAACTTGTCCTGATGATGAACAACACTGGTTGGTTCGAAACGCATCGACAAATGAAATATCATGTGATTTACGCTGAAAAATCTCTCATAAAAATCTCTAATACCTTATTAATTATCTTAGATCTTATTATCAGATCAAGTGGTATCAGAGCATTCGGTTGCTTAGGTTAGACAAGCTTGTGTTGGATTGTTGAATGCTAACCAGGTTAAAGCTCAAATTACGAGGAGGAGAACTTGTTGAGGCTAATCTAGAGATTGGAAGAGTCTATTCTCAGAGGAGAATGGCAGAAGAAACTCCACGGGAGTCGGAAGCCCAATTTTATGGAAAGCTTTATGACCGTGCAAGCTATGGTAAAAGAGATGTATAGAGAATTTAAAAAGGGTCGAGGTGAAAGTACTTCAACTTGCAAGCAAGATAGAGGAGCTGAAGAACCTTTTCTAGATGCCCCAAAGGGCAGAGGGAAAGGACAAAAGCCTTCTACATCAACACCTCCTGATAGCCCTAAAGATAAAAAGAAGAAAACATCTTTGATAAAATTAGATGTTAAATTTGATTTGCCAATATATGATGGAGAATTAAATGCAGATAAGCTAGATAACTGGATTAGACAGATTGATGTGTATTGCAGGGTACAGAATATTGATTCAGACAGGAGTAAAATTCAGCTGGTAGCCTACGCCTTGGAGGAACTGCCTTGGTATGGTGGGAAGGCACGGCACAAGCTGACTTGAAGAAGCATGGTAAAATTCTTTCTGTCTGGAGTGAATTTGTTTCTGCAATTAAAAAAACAATTCTATCCACTAGCTTATATGGAGCAAGCTATGATGAGTTGGAAAACTCTTCGCCAATTAAAAGGGAAAAGTGTACAAAGCTACACCCAAGAATTTAGAAAAAGAGCTTTGATTTTAGGCATTTCTTTAGACTCACCTGAAACCTTGTTAAAGTATATAGGTGGTTCGCATAGTTATTTGAGACACACTATTCTCATGTTTAACCCTCCTGGCATAGATGAGGTATTTGTTCAAGCTACACATCTAGAGGCTAGAGGTAAGAATGTGAACCCAGAGATTGGGGGATCATCAAAACCCACTACAAGCAAGAGCAAGGAATTGAGGAAGCAAAAATGGAAAGAGAGGAAGGAAAATTCTATACAAAAGGCCAAACCTTCATGCACTTACTGCAAGAAGGATGGACATAATGATGAACATTGCTGGTTTTTGCATCCGGAGTTGAAACCCAAGAAGTTCAATGGCAATAAGAAGAAGAATGTTGCTGCTATTAAGAAGGATTGGGGTCAGACTCAGGCGATGAAACAACAATCACATCCACAGGTATAAAAGGTAAAAATTCTGAAGCATCTACTAGTAATTCTGCAGAAACTATTGATAGTGAAGAAAATGAGAGGAAAAGACATGAGATTTTTCATATTAGAGTTATTTCCAAGCATCAAAAGATTGATACTCTATTTAACACATATTTCATTAAATATGGAAGTATTCAATGGATCTAGAATTTATAACTTTAACTAGATTAAGTTTTTTCAAAATGAGGAATTAGAAAGTCACTTAGTTCACTAATTTTAATGTAGATATTCACCGTTTTTGTGTAAAAAATTATCATGATAAACTTTATAAAACAAATTTATATAAACTTGCTAAAGCAAATCTTTCACATTTTAATCTTGGATTCCTTACATTATCTATTTTAATATTTTTTGTGGTTTATAGTAAAAGATAATTTTGTTAAAGTTATTTTATGAAAATAATGATGCGTATGTTACTATTATCAACCCATTTAATTATAATTTGATATAGTAAATATCATGTATGTGTTAATTCACGATTATTACTAAGGAAGTGTTGGCACAATTCAAAAGTCTATCACCTTTGCAACACTAGTTATATTATGTTTGAAGATTAAAAAACTCTCATAGATCTTCCAATTTATACTCGTATTGGAATTAAATTTCAAAATACTTGTGACACTACCAACCTTCTTGATTGTTTAACTAAACAAAATTATGATGATCTTGAAACACTTCTTTTAATGCTTTTTGAGCATAACAATAAAATTTGAAATAACTTTCAATAATATCTTTTTATCTTTTTATTTACCATAGTTGGTCTTAGTGGATGATAATCACCATTATCACCAACGTAATTACATACTATTGTAGGAAGTTTGCACCATTTTAGAGTTAAGGAGAAAAATAAATTTAGGATCAAATTAAATGTTGAATGTGAATAGTAGCATAGTTTATTTATTATTTATTATTTGTACATTTATGTTAATAAAGAAGTTGATTGAGGCTCGCTTTATGAATAATATATTAATATGCAAGATATATATCAAGTATAAAGTTATTTAATGACAAATGAAATTTTTAGTAATGTGGCCAATATATACCATTATTTAGAACTTTAGCTAGATTAAATTTTTTCAAATTGAGGAATTAGAAAGTCACTTAGTTCACTAATTTCTATGTAGATATCCACCATTTTTTGTGTAAAAATTATCATGATAAACTTTATAAAACAAATTTATATAAACTTGAAAAAGAAAATATTTCACATATTAATCTTGGATTCCTTAAATTATCTATTTTAATAGTTTTTATGGTTTATATTAAAAAGATAAGTTTGTTAAGGTTATTTTATGAAAATAATGATGTGTATGTAACTATTACTAACCCATTTAATTATAATCCGATATAGTAAATGTCATGTATATGTTAAGTTACAATTATTACTAAGACAATGTTGGCACAATTTAAAATATTCGAATTAAATTTCAAAATATTTGTGACGCTACCAACCTTCTTGATTGTTTACCTAAACAAAATTATGATGATCTTGAAACACTTCTTTTAATGCTTTTTTAGCATAACAATAAAATTCAAAATAACTTTTAGTAATATATTTTTACCTTCTTATATACCATATTTGGTCTTAGTGGATGATAATCATCATTATCACCATCATAATTAGATACTATTGTAGGAAGTTTGCACCATTTTAGAGTTAAGGAGAAAATATTTTTTTAGGATCAAATTAAATGTTGAATATAATTTATTTATTATTTATTATTTGTACTTTTATGTAAAAAACAAAGTTGGTTGAGGCTTAATGAATAATAGATTAATATGCAAGCTATATATTAAGTATAAACTTATTTAATGACAAATGATCATAGTAATGTGTCCAATATATACCACATCATAGATCATAGATCCATTTTAAGTGCAGATGTAGGGATCAAATTTCTTCAAGTGCAAACATTTTTAGAGTGAAAGATACAGTGTGTTATTTTAAATTGTTGAAACTATATTTTTGAATGCTAAATAGAGTATATATACGAACAAATAATAATTTTAACCATAAAAAACTTTTTTTTATATACATAGATATCTATGAAGTTGATATTGACATAAATTAGTTAACACAAATTTTCAAATAGTTTCTTTTGAAAAGTATAAGATTTAAACATCTAATTCACACATTTTTTTTACTTCTAATTACTTTACAATTTTTTTTTATTTTTTTTATATTTTTGTATTCAAAACATAATTTTTATTTTAAAGGGGCACAGACGGACAGACAAACTTACACATCCCCCCATATTGGGCTGTAAAATGAGCCTCTTTTCTCAATTACTAATCATTTTAATGATCAAAACCAATCATGAATTAGAATAGTAACAAAGTAGTACAATTTGATTATTTTCAAATGCAACAAGAAAGAGAGAAAAATGACTAAGATATTTATTACAAATGTTTAGCTTTTATCCCTATAATGTTTAAGGATATTATATTGAAAAGAACATATTAACATTCATCTAAAACTTAGATTCCTTACATTATTTCTATTATCATTAACATTTATATTTATGTATTAAATTTGACTTGTGAATACTAGATTGTGTAAAAAAAATCTTAGCTATAAATTTATTTAACAATATATTAATATTGTTTTTCTTACTATTATTGACCATTTTGAATTGACACTAACTACTTTTCCTATGTTGAGTACAAATTTATTATAATAGTACAATGTTGGTACCACTTCCAAATCTATAAGAGGAAATATTTTATAATTCTAGTTGTGTTGTTCAATGATAAAAATATTTTTTTTATAAATTAGAGTGCAACAAAATAGCGAATTTGATTTATATCAATTATAATAATGAAAATTAAGGAAAACTCACCTCAAACATTATATTAAGTGTTTAGCATTTATTCATTAAGTGTTTAAATGGTTTATATTAAAATAGAATACTAATTAGGTACTCCATTGTTGTTTTAATAGACCAAGTTTAGAAGATGTTTTTAGGCGCATTATTGAATTTGATTATGCATATTTGATATGGTGAGAAGTCATGTTGATCAAATAAAGCTTTGAAAACTTAGATATTTTATGGCATTATCATGTAATTTGTATAACACATGATTACATTGAAATATTAAATAATATAAAACTCCTTCAAAAAAATATGAAGAGAATATTTATACAACAAATATGGAAAAGTGTGTCTGGATGTATATTAATAGATCCTTCAAAAAAAATTTGCATTCATGAATCATATAAACCTACTCTTAAGATATTCACTCAAGTAGATCAAGAATGGCTTCTACACCATATTTATTTATCTTGGTCTTCTTGCAATGTTCTTTCTTTGGCATCCATGCCCACACTATGGTATTAATTGGAATAGAGCCAAGTTCTTTGTCATCAGGATTTGGTACCCAATATTTCTCTAGAAATTTTCCATTGTATTTCCCTGACATAGGCTTCCACTAGTCAACCTTTACATGAAGATTTTCACTTTCATTATCCCTAAAGATATCTGAGATGGATTTTCCCATCTAAATCATCTCACCTGCATCTCATTTGCTAATCTAACTAGCAATATATTTCCTTTCTCAACATCAATCATCGGATTGAATGTTGTCTTTGGCTTGTTGCATTTGGGTCCAACATATATTCGTTCATCTATCGCATTATCAAAATCTCCATCCATAATACTAGAGATTACTTGGAGTGCATTACGATCAACATCAACAATGTGCCTTGTCTTCGGCCAGAAATCCTCAGAAGATGAATCACTTCCATCTATTATTCTATGATCATTATAGATTCCATCTAATGTATCAAGAACTTTTTCCCAATACACTACTTTATTTTTCCATTCCTCTGTAAAAATTGGTGAATCCTCATTCCCAATAATGTCTTTCCACATTTTTATGTATGATGTCATCCCTTCCTTTAGTTCTTTTAAATAAACATCTTTCTGTTTGGAAGCTAAGAAAGATGGCTTCCCTATGGGAATTATAGGTCGACCTTCATGTTATTAAACCAACTCACAAAAAGATAGAAAAGATAGATCAACGCCTTAGAACTCAGCCTCTTCAAGGGGGCAACCTCCTTTACATTACACAAATGAATGATTCTTTGATGATACAAATGAAAAGACCTCCTTTCTATATATAGGGGTCTAAGGGGTCATAGTATAATCAGAGCCGACATAACAATAATAATGTAAGGGCACAATAATAACAATAGTGGGCTTC
>APFE030704262.1:31119-46951 GCA_000404065.3 Pinus taeda | reverse complement strand
AGTCTAAGGGGTCATAATATAATCAGAGCCGACATAACAATAATAATGTAAGGGCAGAATAATAACAATAGTGGGCTTCTATGGGGCACAATAGTAACAATATGGGCACTACATGGGTACATAAATATAATAATGGAGTTGTACTAATAACAATAAGGGGTTACACTAGTAATATAGGGAGAGCCAAGTTCTTTATCATCATGATTTGGTACCCAATATTTCTCTAAACATTTTCCATTGTATTTCCCTGACATAGGCTTCAACCAGTCAACTTTTACATGAAGATTCTCACTTTCATTGTCCCTAAAGATATCTGAGATGGATTTTTCCATCCAAATCATCTCGCCTGCATCCTCATTTGCTGATCTAACTAGCAACATATTTCCTTTCTCAACATCAATCATCAGATTGAATGTTGGCTATGGCTTGTTACATTTGGGTTCAACATATATTGGTTCATCTATCACATTATCAAAATCTCCATCCATAATACTAGAGATTAATTGGAGTGCATTATGATCAACATCAACAATGTGCCTTGTCTTCGACCAGAAATCCTCAGAAGATGAATCACTTCCATCTATTATTCTATGATCATTATAGATTCCATCCTATGTATCAAGAACTTTTTCTCAATACACTACTTTATTTTTCCATTACTCTGTAATAATTGGTGAATCCTCATTCCCAATAGTGTCTTTCCACATTTTTATGTATGATGTTATCCCTTCCTTTAGTTCTTTTAAATAGACATAATTATGTTTGGAAGATAAGAAAGATGGCTTCCCTATGGGAATTATAGGTCAACCTTCATCATCTATATTCCATAACTCAACTGGTTCTGACCACTCAATATCTCTAATTGATTCTTTGTACCTTAGTACTGGAACATCATTGAGTATAAGAAATTGGAAGTATTGGACATTAAGATGTCCAACTAGTGCATTTTTTCCCTTCTTAATGTATCCATTAAGGAAACTTTTGAAGTCATAAACCTTGTCAATAAGTGTAGGTGGAAACACTTGATTTTCTTCAATTATGCTGTATCCATCATTTCAGGTAAAGAATAAATATCTTTACTTTTTAGGTTGGAAGACATTCTTCCATAGGTTCCATCTTTGTCTTCATGGGTGCGCCCCACAGGCAAGAACCAAATCTCAATAGTGATGAAGACACCAAGTGCAGTTAAAAGTGATAGAAACATGAAAATATAGCGATTATTATTATCACTTTCTGCATTGTTGAACTGTAACAACAAATGTGGATGAAGAGGTTTAAAATCAACATTTTTACTTTTTGAACTTCCTTGAGATATTAAATCATCCTTGTACCCTTGACATTTTGAGTAAATAGAGGTGTCAAGTAATGCATTTGTAAGTGGGTTTCTTGAAATTCCACTTTCATAAATTAGATCACCATACATATGCATTTGTCGGTCTTCAAGTTCCCTTAAGAACTTTGCAAGGGATGTAATAGTAAATTGTTATCCCATATGGACAAATGGTAAGGAGAAATGACCAAAACCTCCCGCGTTATGCCGATGTGTAAGCATACTTTTCAATGACAAACCTAAATTTGTTCCTACAATAGATTTTGATTTGACACGTAGCCTTGGGATTGAAGTCTTTGTTTTGTCCATTTTATCATGGATAATGTTCCAATACTCCTTTGGAAACCGCTCTGACATAATTCTATGGGCATAGTAGCAATATATTCCACACATAACAATCTTGTTATGTTTTGTCAACCTACCTCATGCCTTTTCTTCCAACTCTTTTGTAGTTGTTGACTTCATTTGTTCTTTCAACACAATACATTCACTGCATTTACTGAAGTTGGTGTTCTTTGAAAATGCCACATCTCAAAACTTAGTATTCTAGATCTTTCTCATTGTTGGTTGTGATATTGATGGGTAATTGAGCTTTTGAAGAGCCTCATTGATCTCTTTTAACAAATAATTTTGTGTGTAAGTTGAAGGAAGCAGTCTTAAAGGAGCAGATGTTCCATCTTCTTCAACTTGACGTGTTTGGTTTGGTGAAAAATTTGAATTATCCAGTACAATTTTGTGCAATATTTCTATGGCTGCCACTGTGTGAGCTCATGCTTTGCATGTGTTGGTGTTACCATGAATAGCTTTGATCTGTCCATGTTGGAAATAATGTTGCTAGTTATAGAATGTGCTTTGAGGAATTTTATGTATCCTATACCATGCTTTCTTACAATAATATTCCCATCAAATCTAATGTCCTTTACATTTCTAGAAATAGGTAGCATGGCCATGGCCCTTTGACATGACTGTGTTTGGCACCTACAATGGCCTTCCTATCCACATGTTGAAGACAATCTTTTCTACAACATACATCTGCTGCCAAAAGTCGAATTTCTTTCCCTTCATCTATTTTTATTTGACATTTTGCAATTTTTTTTGTATCCATAACTCGTTTAATCCTTTTATATGGCCTTGTTACATGCATATAAATTGAGTTTCTATATTTTTCATTACAAAGGTACCAATCCCATTTGTTTAAGGGATTTGTGTCCTCTATAACATCCCATATCACCATTTCTTTCGGTGGCTCCTTGAACTTTTCCTTGACCCTTAATATCACACCTTTGTTGTCCACCAACTTAATTATTGGCCATCTAACCAAACAGTGTATAGAATTATCATCAATGCTGCATATCTCACAATTTCCATATATCTCTTCTAGGAAAACAACAAAATTCATTTCACCTAGTGTTTCACCCTCAACAATGTCATCCTCGCGGACATTAACTAGCATTCCTTTGGAAATTCACACGCTTGTTCCCATGCATTCATGTGTAAGAGAAACCTTTGCACATATGAATTTAACCCTACCATGGGGAATATTTATGACATGATCATGACAGTGAGGCTCCAAATCTGATTTTGGCCAAATTTCATAAGATTCTAATGCATCCCCAAGTGTATGCTCAAATCTTATTGGATGTGGTGGAGGAGCATTATGTTTTAACACCTTTTCAATTTTAACCACTATGCATCCTTTCTTTACCATCTTTCCATGCACTTTATGTCCAAGCTCTGTATTGAATATGGAGCCCTCGCCCACCTTCACTCCATGTTGCAGAAGATTTACCTTGTCTCCAATAGAAAATGTAGAAGAAACATTTGTAAATAATGTTAGTATTTACTCAAAAAAAAAAAATTATAGTATCAATAATATATAACACATGCTTCAATATTTTGATTTACCTATGTGGTGTCTCAAATCCACAATCTTCCATGGATTTATGTCCCCTTCATTAACATCATCATCAATCAAATGTGGTTGAATGACATCAATTATCAAAATTGCAATATAACCAGCATTAACCCTTTCTCCAACATAATAAGTTCCAGACTCTGTAGATTCAAGCCTTCCTAGCCCAATGACTTGATCATTAGTAAGGAGATCAACATAGTCCCCCCTTTTGCCAAAATTATATTTTCCATTGTAGCTTGTATCAATTATGTAACAACAATTAAATCGTAACTTGTAATTAAAAGAATGAACCGTGTAAAGTGTGACTTTATATTTTCCCAAAAACACACAACTTACGAAAAAGTAATATAGATACAAAAATAAAAATAGTATGGTAGTCATATTGTATGTAATGAAACATTGTTTCCTCAAATGAAAGCTAACAATCAATATCATTCCTTCTACTACATACATAATCATATTGCTAGAAGCAACATTACATGGTCAAATAAATCTAGCATGTGCTAGATTTCCTTCTAGCACAAACACAAAAACATTGCCAATAACAATATTCTAAGGTGAAGGAAGTCCACCACATGCTAAATTTTCTTCTAACATAAATAGAAGCATATTACTCACAAAAACATTTCAAAGTAAAAGAAATCTTACACATTCTAGAGTTTATTGTATCACAAACACAATCACATTTCCAAAAATAACATTGCAGTGTAGAAGATATCTAGCATACGCTTGATTTACTTCTAGCACAAACAAAAGCACATTGCCAACAATAACATTGTAGGGCAAACAAAAGCCAACAAAAGCCAACAAAATCCAGCAACTTCTATCACAATCACAATCACATTTCCAATAACAACGTCGCAAGATAAAATAAATTTAACGCATGCTAGCTTTACATGTAGCATAAATACAAGCATAGTACCAATAACAACATTTCACGTGAGAAGAAATCTAGTGCATGCTATATTTCCTTCTAACACAAAGAAAAGCACATTACCAAGGTGAAGGAGATCTAACACGTGTTAGATTTCCTTCTATAATAAACAACCAAATTGAAAACAACAATATTGCATAGTAAAAGAAATCTAGCACAACTTCTAGCCCAAACACAAGCACAACATTTCCATTAACATTGCCATGGTGATGGAAATCTAACACTTGCTAGATTTCCTTTTATCATAAACAACCAAATTGACAACAACAATATTACAAAGCAAAAGAAATCTAGCATAGTTTCTAACCCAAACACAAGCACATTTCCAATAAAAATATTGCAAGGTGAAATAAATTTAACGCATATTAGTTTTACATGTGGCACAAATACAATCATACTACGAACAACAACATTGAATCCCAAAAGAAATCTATTGCGTGTTATGTTTATTTTTAAAACAATTCAACAAAGTGTAATGGTGATTCTCTGTTGTGAAGACCCATATGAAAAGTGGCGTAATGCTAATAAGACCAATGCAGCTACTACAGGAAACCCATTCACCTTTCCCTTTATCCTACAAAAAACTCCCAGGTGTGAAATCCTTTTTTTGCTGAGTGTTTGCTTGTAAGAGGGGAAAGTAATGAATAATTTTTCCTGCTAGAATAAATTTCTTTGGGGAAAATAGGGTGGAAAACATGAAGCCTCATCTGCTTACCAAGAAAGTAAGGCTAACTAGGCCTGATTGATATCCATGCCCGATTGTTCAAATTGGCAACTAGGGCCAAACTCCATGTCGGTCATCTTTTTTTTTTTTTTAACTACATGGTGAATCGGTAACTGCCAGTCCTAATCTATGGGATACCCAGGATCAATCCTCGTAGCTACCTCTATAACACCAAGAGTACATCCAACTACCTGCAAGTAGATATACTAACATCCTATGATTTTAGCAAGAACAAGACTCTTGTGCCACCAAGGTGGGGGTGGGGAATCTGCTCCTCGAGCCGCCACCATAGCAGGCCAGTGTGCTCGATTAGATTTGAACTTCAGTCTCCTAGGCTTCGCCCAAGTAGACTTACTGTCAAACCACACATCACAGTACCCATGTTGGTCACCTTATTAATGGAAGCTGATATTTTTCTTGGATCCCTCTCATTGAGAGGTGAAGGATTGATCTAAAGATCATCTGATTCTGATAAGTATTCATGGAGATATGAATTTATTTGTGTTATGGGACAATTCGTCAAGGTCAACCAACAACCAAATAAACCCCACTTGTGCTAAACGTTTTAGTATAAATAGAGGTGGTATTCAAGTCATTTTAACACACTTGGGATCTCTTCCTCTCCGCTTTTCTTTGGGTTTTAGTAGGAGGAGAGATAATAAGGGATAACACTGCCCTAATCCAGAGGGCAAAAGTGGAACTGTTGGGAATTGTCGGAACTAGCAGGAATAGTTGGAAAAGCCGGAACTATCAGGAATGGTTGGAATTGTTGGAACTGCCGAGAATAGTCGAAACAGTCGGGAACAGCTGAAACTGTCGGAATAGCCAGGAAGCTGATGCAGAGGGTAGAAGCCGGAACTGCTAAAACTGACAAGAAAAGTTAGAACTGGCTGACTACTAAAACTGCCTGGAATAGCTGGAAAAGATGAAAAAACTGGAACTATTGGGAATAGTCAAAATTGTCGGAACTGTCGGAACTGCCGAGAATAGCCAGAATTGGCGGAATTGCCAGGAACTGCCAAAACTGCTGGAAATGCTAGGAATAGCCAGAATTGTCGAAACTGCTAGGAATAGCTGGATCTGTCGGGAACAACGGGAACTAGTGATCAAATTTGAATGGTAGGTCTTAATTTTATTTAGAAGGGCGCACACTAAGGTCACCCTTATATAATGAAAAGCACAAAAAAATGCAATTCAATTGACAACAGTAAACTATTTTCAAATTTTTTTTTTTTTAACATATGGTGAATCAGTAACTGTCTGGTTGGAACTAATGCTATGAGTTCCAAGACAACATACTATTGGTTGCTAATGTCTTTACAATGTTGCAAGCTGCAAGATATTACTCAGTTTGTCAAGAACAATAACCCCTTCCAACACAGCTGCAAGTCCAGTATTTATCATACAATTCATACACATTGTAACTGACAAGTGACAAGCCAATTGTGTTCATAACATTTATGTTCGCCAGATGTTATGTTTTCTGTCTTTTTCCTTGAATTACTGTCATATTAAGCATAGGTTGGTGTAAGAACATCCAAAAAAGAATTAGTTTGAGTTTCCACCAATATTATGAGTTTCCACCTTGTGTTAATTAGGTTTTGGCAATAATTTTGACGGGTAAACTATGTTTCCAGGAATTTTTTTTCAATTTCAAATCTAATGTTTAAGCATGTGGCAAAAAAAGCAAAGCTCTAAAAAATTCTCTGTTTCTGAAAATTTTGTAGACTTTGAACAATGGACTATTAGTCGAACCCCATGATCAGAAAGCAATAGAAAATGTATTGCTAGATCTAAAAACCCATGGAATGAATGCTACTGTAATGGGTTGAGAAACATTCACATTTTCTCATGGCCTGAACATTGCAGAAAATATTTGTCTCGGGTAACTGTATGCAAGATGAGGCATCCTCAGTGGCTGGCTATCATTGTAATGGATACTACTATGGGGGAGGAATCGATGGGTGATTCCCTAAAGGACATGTCTCTTTGGATTTTTGTCGATGGCGAGAAATATTCCGTCAATGGTTCTCTGGATAATTCTACCAAATTTGACAAACTTCTGGCACTAAAGGGCGACCCAGAACTTATTTTGGATAAACTGAAAAGGGTGTCACTATCTTTTCACATTGAACAAACTAAACCTAAGCCAAGGCCGCCAGTGAATAACCTGATTGTCTCAAACAAGTATCCTGCACTGAGAAATAAGAAGAAGCTTTTTGTTATAGCTATGGACTGCTATGATTACAGTGGCAATGTATATCCCCATATGATGGAAATAATGAAGGAGATAATCAAAGTTGTGCATTCTGATGCAACAACAACAAGATTTTCCGGTCTTGTACTATCAACTGCATTAACAGTTGATGAAACTCTCGGGATGTTGAACTATGGAAATATACTACCTCTTGAATTTAATGCTTTAATTTGTAGCAGTGGGAGTGAACTTTACTATTCAACAATTCCTGCTTATCTTGATAACTTGGGAGGACTTTGAGGACTTATTTCCTTTTATAATTTAGGTTGTTGGGACATTATGAATTATGACTTATGCTACTCATATATTTCGTTAATTTTTTATTCATTGGATATTAAATAGTTGGGACTTAATGACTTAGGCCTAACAAGGGATTAGTTGAAGGTGTGTTGGTTAGGATTTTGATTTGGATGGTGTTTCTAATGATGAGAGCTCAATTGAACTGTAAACTGTATTGGTGAGACAGTGTAATTTATTCTTATTACTATTTGATTCAATTGAACTGTAAAATTTATTGGTGAGACAGTGGAATTTATTCTTATTATTATTTGACTCATTCATGTTATTAAGGCATTAAATTTAATTTTTGTCTTGATGTTTGAATTGCATATTCTTATAGGTAAGTGAAAAATATAGATATCAAAGTAGAATGAGTAACTTACAGATCTATTTGTATTCAGTCTTGCTCCTTCACAACGCATAAACAACAGGACCCAGATGTATATTTGAAGCATAATGTGAAGTTCTGTGAAATCTAGTTTGCTATGAACTTATGAAGTCTCTCGAATGCACTCCTCTCCAAGCATAAATCATGCTTAAACCTTGATTGATAAGCATCTACTAAATGATGAATCTACGATCCTCTCCAATCATCATCAAACCTTGCTTTACGGGCAGCCTGCAGACACAACCACTAACTTGCATCATATGCACAAGTTATAATTAGAAAAAGCAATTCAAAAGGAAATTGTTGTTTTTGAAATGGGAGCAACTTTGAATTTGGAAACTGTTGTTTCTGAAATGGGATTTAACATTAGTTGAGAAAGGAAATTCACAAGTTCAACCATTGTAATTTGTGATAGACCCACAACGCATTGACAGTTTGGAATTTGGAATTCCCAAAATGTGGATTTTAGAAGAAAATGAAATTTAAAAAGATAAATTGGATAGGTTGACAACTTAACAACCCTTCTTAAAAAAATTTATAATATTATTCTATTTTTTTTTTAAATGGCAAAATTCAAATTTCAATTTTTTTTTGAATAGTAAAATTTTCTTCCTACTTCTGCGACGTGCCAGAGACCCTTTGAAGGGCTCTAACGTGTTCAAATTTGATCACTGGCGGGAACAGCCGGAAAAACCGAGAAGCTGACACAGAGAGCAGAAGCTAGAACTGTCGGAATTGTCAGGAAAAACCGAAACTGCTGGAACTGCCGAAACTATCGGGAATAGCTGGATTTGCCAAAATTGTCAGAACTGCTACGAATAGCCGAAATTGCTGAAACTGCCAGGAACTGTCGGAACATGGAGGAAAGTTGACGCAGAGGGAAAAAGTCAGAATTTCCGGAACTGTCGAAACCACTGGGAACAACCGAAATTTCCAGAACTGTTGGGAACAACTGGAATTGCCAGAACTGCCGGGAACTGCCGGAACTTCCGGGAGCTGATGTTTTTCTTGGATCCCTCTCATCGAGAGGTGTATGATTGATCTAAAGATCATCCGATTCCGATAAGTATTCATGGAGATATGAATTTATTTGCGTTATGGGACAATTCGTCAAGGTTGGCCAACAACCAAATAAACCCCACTTGTGCTCAACATTTTAGTATAAATAGAGGTGGCCTTCAAGTCATTTTGCCACACTTGGAATCTCTTCCTCTCTACTTGTCTTTGGGTTTTAGTAGGAGAAGAGATCCTAAGGGATAACATTGCCCTAATCCAAAGGGCAGAAGCCGAGACTGCTCGGAACTGCTGGATGCTGGGAATCGCTAGAAAATTTGTAGCCACCGGGAATAGTCGAAATTGCCAGAACTGTCAGAATTGCTGGGAATAGTCGAAACTGTCGAGAACAGCTGGAACTGTCAGAACAATAGGGAAGCTAACGCAAAGGATAGAAGCTGGAACTGCCAGAACTGTCGGGAAAAGCTGGAACTACCGAAACTGTTGGGAAAAGCTAGAAAAGCCAGAAAAGTCAGAACTGCCAGAATTGCCAGGAATAGCCAGAACTACCGGAACTGCCAGAAATGTCGGGAATTTCAAGAACTATCAGGAATAGCCAGAAAATTTGGAACTATCAGAACTAAAGGGAATAGCCAGAACTACCGGAACTGCGTGAATAGTCAGAACTGTCGAGAACAGCTAGAACTACTGAAACAGTCGGGAAATTGACGTAGAGGGCAGAAGCTAGAACTGTCGGGAAAAGCTAGAAATGTCGGAACTACCAAGAATAGCCAAAATTTCCAGAACTGCCAAGAATAGTCAAAATTGTCAAAACTGCCAAAACTATCAGGAACTACCAAGAACAACTAGAATTGCCGGGACTGCTAGGAACAACCAGAATTGCCAGAATTGTTGGGAATAGTCGGAACTGTCGGAACTGCCAGGAACTGCTGGAATTATCAGGAACTGCCAGAACATCTAGAGCATCTGTCTTCGCAGGAGAGAAGCATGCAAGGGACAACTAACTAACATTGGGACAGTTGTATGGTACTTAGCAACAAATACACCAAGCATACAATGTTACAACTAGCATGCAAGGGAAAGCTAGCATGCAACAACAAGCATGCTAAGGACAACAAGTAAGCTAGGGACAACAAAGTACAAGTTAAATCTTGGGAAACCCCAAATTTACACTTAGCCAATTTTCAACTTCGGCAAACTCGGTTGCCCAGCTCGTCGGCACCTCCACATAGTCGCCGCACGACTCACCAACCCTTCATTCACCTCATCGCACGATCGTGTTGTTTTCCCAACTTGGGCGCGCCTCGTCATAACCAAGTCTCCACACACGGGCACCTCTGCACGAGTCACACCTCCGTTCACAATCTCAACACTTCATCGTTTCCACCGTGCACACCTTCTGCATTTGCCTCTGCATGATGGGCGGGAGCTCACTCGAGCTACCCAAGAACCCGTGCACAACCACCCAACCACACAACCGCGCACAACCGGGCATTCACGCCTTCACCCGCGCGCCTTCGCACAACCGAGCGCCCTCGCCTTCACCCATGCATGCCTTGCACAACTGGGCGCCCATGCCATACCCGTGCACGCCTTACTTCGACCGGCCTTTGTTTAGACTTGTGCGTTCAAGAGACCTGCCCAAGACTTGGGCGCATATCCATCTGCACCTCCCTCTTTGCTGCGCCCTCTTCTCCACGCACTTCTCCTTGAAGACTTCTTGTCGAATGATTTTACTTTGCTCCAACAACTCGTCGCATATATAAGGATCGCTGGGCGAGTTGGCTTGCCCAAGCCGACTCGTCCACCATGTAACAATGCACCCCTATGCTTTGCAAACACCATTAAACACATGTCGGCTTGCTCTAAATCGTAGGTCGGCCGTCGGTAATCATCCATGCTTCCCATGCATATAAAAACCATCGCTCTGCCCATCTACACATATTAACTCATGTCTCCTCGCGTGCTAGTCGTAGAGTTTCCATAAGTCGCTCATTCAGGTCGCACTTCATCCGACGGGCGTGCCAAGGACCGTAGTTTCTTACACACCCGGTTGTGTGAAGGTGCACGGGTGAAGGCGTGAACGCCCAGTTGTGTGCGGTTGTGCGGTTGGGTGGTTGTGCACGGGTACTTGGGCAGCTCGGGTGAGCGCCCGCCCGTCGTGCAGAGGCAAACGTGGAAGATGTGCACAGTAGAAACGATGAAGTGTTGAGATTGTGAACGAAGATGTGACTCATGCGGAGGCGCCCGTGTGTGGCGACTTGGTTATGACGAGGCGCTCCCATGTTGGGCAAACAACACGATCGTGCGATGAGGTGAACGAAGGGTTGGTGAGTCGTGCGGTGACCGTGCGGAGGTGCCAACGAGCTGGGCAACCAAGTTTTCTGAAGTTGAAAATTGGCTAAGTGTAAATTTGGGGTTTCCCAAGATTTAACTTGTACTTTGTAAAAGTGAATATTTTATAATATATATTGATTCGGACAGACTCATACTGTAAGGAGTTGCCCCTCCCTTTATACTATTGTGCATTTCTCTTGTATAATGTTGTTTATGTGAATGTTATGGGCTTTCACTTGTATAAAGGAACACATTAAGAATACTTGGTTGCAAAACACAAACTAAGTAGGATAAGTGGAATGTTAGGCGTAGTCTACAATCGTAAGTATTGGTGAAAAGAAAACGATTAGTAGTGCCGCACCTCGCTATAAGAGGTTGAAAGACTACCGTAGGTGTAGGGGCATGACAGGTGGTATCAGAGCTGGTCCAAGTTTTGGAGGAAACTTGGTGAACTGAATCAAGGAACTGATTCTACGAAGACCGAAGACTTGGAATGGAGTTCAAGTTTTGCAGGTAACAGGTGGAATATCAGGGTGATTCAGGTGAATGGTGAAACAGGTTTAGCAGAGGAGAAGCTTAGTGCTTGGGCCAACCTGAACGACAAGGCATGGCAAGTTTGAAAGAATGTGAAGGGAAGCTCTTGCTTACCTTATACATGTTGAAAAGGTTGAAAGAAGAGAACCCCCAGATTCGAAAGGAACTTGAAGTCTTGGAAAATAATGTTGAAGATGAACTTCCTCAAATTGGTTGGACAATGGAGCAAGATAAAGTTGCAGATTGTGCTAACAAGGAAGAGGAAGCCGTGATGATTGAGGATGTAGCAGATGTGATAACGATGGAGGATGAACTTGAGGTTGATCAAGTTGGACCAAGATCGTGTGGTTCGCAGACATGGATGGACGGGCATACTCACATGGAGGAGCCTCATGATCATGATCATGATGTATGTACTATTGATACTTGTGTTTCACTTGAGCATTTGGTAGATGAACCGTATGCAGGGAAGGGCAAAGTCAATTTTTCGATGCTAGGAGGATCTTACCATGGATGTCTATGATGAGACCTTGTATGGAGAAGCAAGGATTGTTGACTGTTGCAGGACTTGTTGGGGTTGTTTGTGACCTTATGGTAGAAGGTACAAAGGCCCATGACAAGGGAGGAACATGATGATCATTGCAGATGATTGGGTCATGCTTTAGCCATATGGAGAATTGGCTAAGTGCCCGACATGACTCATGGACAGATCGGAGAGGGCACACACTTGAGGTTTGATGATGCTTGGGTGGACTTCTCATGGCCGAGACCAAGAGATAGTCTTGGTGGAACCTTTAGTGGGGGAGCTATGATGGAAGGGACTCATGATGATGATATGGATGGGTGACTGAGTTCACTAGACCAAAGATTGCAGACTTGGATGAGGATGACTGACTGTTGTGACGGGTCTACCTAGCTGGACTACATGGGCAACTTAGTCATGGACATCAGGTTGGAGACATGGAGCATGGCAGTCTTATGCAGGGACATGATGCAGGATCACTTGTAGAGGTGTCACTTATGGGCATCCAATGAGGAGTGCCAAGGCAGGGATGTTGTGCAGGTGGATTGCTGGTGTGACATGGAGATGTGTTACTTATGAGTCGATGGAGCGGTTGTGCACTTATGTACAACAAGGCCATGGACTTGGATGGAGTTGTGAGCAGACTATGGAGCATTTCTACTACATGGAGAGCTGAGGCATCTTGCAGAGACCTTTGGGCAGAGACTTGTATGCTTGCTGAGATGTTGGTTGGAGATGACTCATGGAGCTCATAATGACATGAGGTTGTGACTTTTAGGGACTTCATATATGGTGGACTTGGAGGATCTGAAGCATTGAGGAGCTGAGGTCAGAGACTTTGATGCAGAATGGGAGGCATAATTTCAAGAACATGTATGGGAATGGCTTGGAAGAATGACTTGATGTGGAGGATCGATATGAGACACTTTGGGGTGATGGAGTTACGGCGATGATGATGCCTTGGTGGCAACACTTGGGCATGGGTTGAGCCAGGACTTAACCACTTTTGACACATGGGAGCTTATTGATCTAGGATCACAGGAAGCACATGGATAGATGAGACAAGTGTATACTTGTTTCTATGGTAGAATTGAGTGATGGCACATTGCAGATATGATGGAGGTTGCTTCATGGACCTGGATGTGGCACATCGAGAGTCGGAGTTTGATGAGAGGGTCTCTTCATGTTGAGGAGGCACACATATGGATGACGATGTTGGGATAGTTGTGGCTGATTTCAGGCAGCACATTGGTACCAAACATCATGGACAACATGTTGCAGATGAGATGAGGACTACTTCATGGACATGAGCATGGCTTAGACTTGTATGGAGATGGATTCTTGATCGAGTTGAGGATGTGACGGGATGTTCTAAGAAACAACTGATGGTGGCATGAGGATGTGCATTCTCATGGTTTGAGCGTGATAGTTGGACTGATCACCCGACTAGTTCAAACATGGGGGCTGGCATGTACATAGATGTGTTAGCATTATGTTGGAGTATCATGATAGCAGTTCACATGAGGGTGACACATGATGAAGTCGACACGAGATCTTGTAGGAAACATGTAGCTTGAGATGGAAGGGCCAGCCTTCCACAATGGGGAGTAGCATGTGGATATTGTGATAGAGCGGTTGATGATCATGGATTGAGATGATTTCTGATGTATGACATACCGATGGGTGTCTACCTTGGTCTGGTAATCTTGGTGATAGATGGTTGCCAGGATGAGACATGATGGAGACGGTGGTTCTACATATGTTGTAGAGATGGTTGCAGTATGTGGAGGATTTGACATCATGGATAAGATAGATATTGATGATCTTGGTGGATGGCTACTAGGATGGCATGTTTCGAGGACGACAACGACTTCAGGTGGAGGAGGATGTTAGGACTTGTGGTTCCACCCGAGGTGTGACCGCGTTCGGCAGCGAACGAACGGTTGGAGTAATGGATGTGCGAGCTCACGACTTCATGTGCGACGATGATATGTTATAATGTGCACAAGGAAGAGAGCGAGGAGGTGTTTATATGGCGTGGGAAGTGGTTGGATTAACCCACGGGCCAACCTACAAATTGGAAGCAAGACGACATGTGTTTGATGGTGTTTGCGATGTTTAGGGATGTGCATTTACATGGTGGACGAGTCGGTTTGGGCAAGCCAACTCACCCAACCATCCTTATATATGCGACGAGTTGTTGGAGCAAAGTAAAATCATTCGAAAAGCAGTCTTCAAGGAGAAGTGCGTGGAGAAGAGGGCACAACAAAGAGGGAGGCACAGATGGATATGTGCCCAAGTCTTGGGCAGGTCTCTTGAATGCACAAGTCTAAACGAAGGCCGGTCGAAGCAAGGCATGCATGGGTAAGGCGTGGGCGCCCAGTTGTGCAAGGCGTGCATGGGTGAAGGCAAGGGCACCCGTTTGTGCGAAGGTGCATGGGTGAAGACATGAACGCCCGGTTGTGTGCGGTTGTGCAATTGGGTGGTTATGCATGGGTTCTTAGGTAGCTCGAGTGAGCGCCCGCCCATCATGCAGAGGCAAACGCAGAATGTGTGCACGATGGAAACTGTAAGGACTTGCAGTCCTTGACACGCGCTCCGGGCGATGAGAAATGAAGAAAGGATGAGCTCAGACCTACAATGTGAAGATGTTATGTTATAATGCAATGCGTAGGAGGGGCAAGTTATGGATTTATATGCGTGGAAGCATGGTTTAGTACCTACGGAGCCGACCTACGACTTGAAGCAAGCCGGCGGGGTATTTTTGATGGAGTGTGGGTGCGTTAAGGTGTGGAGGATGAGTCGGCTGGGTAGACCAACTCACCCTGCCACTTGTATAAATTAGATGTGCGTGGAGCTCATTTGGACAAGCAATGAACTCGCTCATCATGAGAAGAGGAAGGCGCATATTTAGTGTGGACGCAACAAAGAAGGAAGGCGTAGTTTTGGTGATGCACCCATTCTTGGGCAAGGCCGCACAAAGGTAGCACCGTCTCTTGGTTTGGGTGAGGGCACGGGTAGAGGTCGCCTGTCGGTTGGAGTAGGGCGTGCATGGGTGTGGCACCCGGTTGTAAGAAGGAACACCCGATGATTGAATGAAGGCGTGGGCGCTCGGTTTGTGTGACGACTTGGCACGGGTTCTTGGGTGACTCAGGTGAGCGCCCGCCTGTCGTGTAAGTGTGCATGGTGTGAAATTTGGTGAAGTGTTGAGATTGTGAATGGAGGTGTGACTCGTGCAGAGGCGCCCGTGTGTGGTGACTTGGTTATGACGAGGAGTGCCCAAGTTTGGAAAACAACACGATCGTGCGACGAGGTGAACAAATGGTTGGTGAGTTGTGTGGCGACCATGTGGAGGCGCCGATGAGCTAGGCAATCGAGTTTGCCGAAGATTGTAAATTTGGATAAGTATGAAACTTGGGGTTTCCAAGTATACTTGTAAAGCTTTGTAATATTGAAAGACTGTATAATATATAATTCGGGCAGACTCATTGTTCAGGGAGTTTCCCCTCCCTTTATACTGTGCAATTGTGTTCTTCATGTATAATTGCTGATGATAATGAATGTGTATGGATTTTCATTGGTATAAAGGAAACATTA
>APFE030704262.1:0-22193 GCA_000404065.3 Pinus taeda | reverse complement strand
CATTATTGGTGGTACCTCTCGCGTCTGTTAACAACTTTCATCATTGGCTGGTAATCATACAATGTTCCTGCATGTTCTACTTCGACTCCTATATTCGCATGCTTGAACTTGTACTTTGTTTGGATTGAGATGGAAGCGCAAGACCCTAGATTTTGTCTGTTGGGATCCAAGCTGTGATTTTGTGGATTATTATGATTATTACATGACTCATTCACTGGATGGCTGCGACCATGCCTGAGTCTATTTATCGATCCTTATTGGATGGCTGCGCCCATACCTTGGATCTGGATTATTATGTACTCTGCTATGGAGGGCCACGCCCATACCACATATATCATGTATTTGAGATATCAGTTGTACTTCTCCACGCAGGTTTTTTGGTGGCAGTGTTTACGGTTAGACATGTTCTCGTAAAGCATTTCACCCCTCTTTCTCTCTCGGGCCTCATGCTTTAGGGGGCATTTGTTACACAACAATTTGTCACCGTCCCTGCTACCCCTCTCTCGCATCTTGGAGGACTCATTCTGGGACCTATGAGAAGTGACATGGCCTACAAACACTTGCATTACATTCCCCTGAACATGAGCTTTATTTGCCCTGAAGACATCTCCTGCTAAAAACCCCTAAAAATAGCTCTTTTTCCATTGGTGCAGTTCCATAGTGCAACCCTTGCGCCATGGGGGAAAATCCCCCAAAGAGGGCATGCCAATTGGTGCTCTGTCATAGAGTCGCACCCGCGCCAACGATAATCAGAGTTGTTTTTTAACAAACAAACGGTGGAAGTTTCGTCCTAACAAATTCGTGGACTACTATCTATCTTGAGTTGGGTAGTTTGGCTACATATTTCCATAGAGAGGAAGTGGTTTGCCACCTCTCATGGAAGCTTCCTTGATGATATGGCCAATCCCATGATTATTGCTTATGATCCCAACTCCCCTTCCTCCATCTATAAAAGCTTGCCCATTTTCCTTTGCAAGGTAGTCTTTAGTTCCAGAGTTCCAGAGATTGAGAATTGTCAAGTTTCCAAGAGCTTCATGCTGCAAGAGCCTTCTTAATTCCCATAAGGCCAAATTCAAGCAAGGAGATTGTTGTTTCAAGATCCAAATAGAGAGAGGCTTGTCCTTACTCCCAACAAGCTTTGCGAGACATGTGCTGCTTACTACCCGCCAAAGGAGAATCCAACATCATAACTTTGGTTGTATTCTTCTTTGATTAAGTATTAATGAACGACTATTGGTTATGGTTCCACTCTTGTTGTTATTTGTGATGATGATGAGTTATATCCTTTCTGACTGATATATAGTTGCATATGTTGGATTTTATGCTTGTGTTGGTGTCGTTTCTTGTATGTGCAGGTGTCCATTCACGGAGATTGTGAGGATTGTGATCTGTCGGAGAAAAGGAATGGGAGAACCACCTCTTCTACAAACAACAACGTTGGAATCTAGGTAGGCCTTCATCACTGGTCTTTTAATTTGCAATAAGGAACCTGCGCTATAGCGTTTGATGATTGTTGCTAGACCCGGTCTGGGATAGTAGGGATCGCCTCCGTCTGTAGAGGGGATTTACCTCCTCAACAGTAGTGATGCAAATAGAGGATGAGAAGAGAATGGAAGACATGAGTAAGTGGTTGTCTACGTTTGAGATAAAGCTTACCGAGTAGTCATTGGTCATCAAGAATATTTCAGATAGTATCTTGGATTTATCAAGAAGGCTAGAAGTGGTTGAGGATGATGATGATGATGATGAGGCGTATGTGAGGCCGAATGTCCAGGAGGAGGATCAGGTCACTTATCTATAAAGGATGGAGATAGAAAATCCTGACAGATGGATTGAGATGATTAGTGAGGGTGAGCGTTCAGGCTCTACTCCCTCCACATCTTCTTAGATGACAAGAAGATGGGGCTCATTGTTAGCTGCTCATGGCAGTGAGTCCTTAAAACAAGTTGAGCAGGTATGACATATGGTGCAGGGATGGCTTGGCATCAAGCATCATGACATGTTGTAGATGGGATGGAGATTCCATGGACCTGAGCATGGGCGAGATTCTTGGTGAGTCCGAGATGTGGCAGAATCCGAGATAGACTGGTGAAGGCATAAGGATGTTCACTCTCATGGCTTGAGCGTGGCAGTTGGATTAGCTACCCAACCAGTTCAAACACGGGGTCCAGAAGTGCACAGAGAGATGTTGGCATCAGGCAGGTAGAAATGATGACAGTTCACAGGATGAGGACAACACATGATGGAGATGGCAGTTCTACATATTTTGCAGGGATGTTTGCAGTATGTGGAGGATTTGACATCATGGACCGAGGATGAGACAGTTTTTGATGTTGATCTTGGTGGATGGCTACCAGGGTGGTATGTTGTAGAGGACGACAATGACTTCAGGTGGAGGAGGATGTAAGGATCTTCAGTCCTTGACACGCGATCTGGCATGAAGTGCGATGATAAACAAAGAAAGGGCGAGCTCAGACCTACAACATGAAGATGTTATGTTATAATGCAATGCGTAGGAGGGGAGAGCGATGGATTTATATGCGTGGAAGCATGGTTTAGTACCTACGAAGCTGACCTATGACTTGAAGCAAGACGACGGGGTATTTGCGATGGAGTGTGGTGCGTTAAGGCATGGAGGACGAGTCGGCTGGGTAGACCAAATCGCCCTGCCACTTGTATAAATTAGATGTGCGTGGAGCTCATTTGGACAAGCAAGGAACTCGCTCATCATGTGAAGAAGAAGGAACAAATTTAGTGTGGACGTAGAAAAGAAGGAAGGCGCAGTTTTGGTGATGCACCAGTTCTTGGGCAAGGTCGCACGAAGGTAGCACCGTCTCTTAGTTTGGGTGAGGGCATGGGTAGAGGTCACCTGCCGGTTCGCCACCGGTTGTGCGAAGGAGCGCCCGTCAGTTGAACGAAGGCATGGGCGCCTGATTTGTACGACGACTTGGCACGGGTTCTTGGGTGACTCGAGTGATTGCCCGCCTGTCGTGCAAGTGTGTACGACGTGACTTTCGGTGAAGTGTTGAGATTGTGAACAGAGGTGTGACTCATGCAGAGGCGCCCATGTGTGGCGACTTGGTTATGATGAGGAGCACCCAAGTTGAGAAAATAACACGATTGTGCGACGAGGTGAATGAAGGGTTGGTGAGTTGTGCAGCGACCGTGCAGAGGCGCCGACGAGCTAGGCAACTGAGTTTACCAAAGATTGTAAATTTGGCTAAGTATGAAACTTGGGGTTTCCAAGTATACTTGTAAAGATTTGTAATATTGAAAGATTGTATAATATATAATTCCGGTAGACTCATTGTTCAAGGATTTTCCCCTCCCTTTATACTGTGCAATTGTGTTCTTCATGTATAATTGCTGATGATAATGAATGTGTATGGGTGTTCATTGGTATAAAGGAACATTAATAATACTTGGTTGCGAAACACAAACTAAGTAGGATAAGTGGTTAGGCGTAGTCCACGAACATAAGTATTGGTGAAAAGAAAGTGTTCGGTGGTGCCGCACCTCACCTAGAGTGGTTGAAAGACTACCACCAGCTTGGGGGCATGACAGAAACGATGAAGTGTTGAGATTGTCAACAGAGGTGTGACTCGTGCGAAGGCACCCGTGTGTGGCGACTTGGTTACGATGAGGCGCGCCCAAGTTGGGCAAACAACACGATCATACGACGAGGTGAACAAAGGGTTGGTGAGTCGTGCGGCGACCATGTGGAGGTGCCGACGAGATGGGCAACCGAGTTTGCTGAAGTTGAAAATTGGCTAAGTGTAAATTTTGGGTTTCCCAAGATTTAACTTGTACTTTGTAAAAGTGAAGATTGTATAATATACATTGATTCGGGCAGACTCATATTGCAGGGAGTTGCCCCTCCCTTTATACTATTGTGCATTTCTCTTGTATAATGTTGTTTATGTGAATGTTATGGGATTTCACTTGTATAAAGGAACACATTAAGAATACTTGGTTGCGAAACAAAAACTAAGTGGGATAAGTGGAATGTTAGGCATAGTCTACAATCGTAAGTATTGGTTAAAAGAAAATGATTGGTAGTGCCACACCTTGCTATAAGCGGTTGAAGGACTACCGCAGGTGTAGGAGCGTGACACCAATGGTCGAGGAATGACGTCTGCTCTCCATTCATCTTAAATGTATGTCCAAACATGTTTATTTTTTGAGCTCTTCGAGATATGCACGTCATTTCTCCATTGAATGATTTGTATGACTTCATTGTTTTCTACGGACACTGAATGTGTACACAAAATTTGGCTCTCCCCAATCTGACATCCTTGGAGAAGGTGATACAACGTCTCATGAGATCTACAGACTTTGTTTTTGGAAAAAAGATCGACAACTCGGAATTAACTAGGGTAGTTTTGGGTAAACACTCCTCGTCCCTCCTGTCGTTAACTCGCTCATTCAGTCTTCCCTCTCTGCAAATGGAGAGCTTTGAACCCCTATGGTTTGATTATTTCATATCTATGGTTCTTGCAACTAGTAGTTGGTTCCATGTGAACGTTCTTACTATTTAGGATGTTATTTAGGGTATGTTACTCTTGCAAGGTAAGAGTTTGAGCAACCTTCAAAAGTTCCCATATAGCTTTCCTATTAATGTAGTCCAATGGACTTGTGGACTAACTTAAGAGTTTGTTTTTTTTCTCTGTCTTGTTTGTCTCTTACTCGCTTTTTCACTTTTGGATTGAGATTTGTTTCTTATCTTGTTTTTAACAGGTATAATCCTTAATAACCTTGTTTCTTCCTCACATTCTTTGCAATGCTTTAACTTGCGAGGATTGAGGTATCAAATTCACCATCTCTTTGAATTTTTCTAACTTGGTCGTAAAATTTTCCATTCCAAGATACTGTCGATTTTTAATCCTTTTAATTCTTCTCCAGCATCAAACTAAGGGTTTCCTACTTTCTCGTGTTTACTTACAACTTCCTTCAAGTCGTGTATCCAAATGCGCTTAAGGTAAATTACCATATATTTTTGTTTATTTTACTTGGGTTTTCATAATAGAGGGCATAACCCTTCTTCTATTAAATGCTTGTCCTGAATATTTCACCCTATTTTTTTACTTGACTTATACAAGAATCAAGATTTGTAGGTGAGGGACTCCTTGGTATTGTAAAGGGTTTTTCTCAAGTTTCCCTTACACTAGTATTTCGCTAGAAAAACCGTGTCTCACACTAATCTTCATTCCCTTTCAGGTTTCTCTTTCCGAACTCTTGGTTTAGCTATTTCCTATCGAACAAGGGTTTTTTAGGTTTTTATGAATAATAGTTAGTGTCTTTATGTGTGTGCCCGCACGCTAGAGGACATTCTCCATCAACTTTCATCCTGCAAATATTTTAGTCTCGTGGAAAAAATATGATCATATGTCATAATTTATAGTTTTGGTATTTTGTATTTATTTTTCTCCTAGTATACCAAATAGATTTTAAAACCTCCTTTCTAGCTTGATATGAATATTATGGAACCCTATAACAAGGTCATAATCCGATACGATAATTTTTGTGCAATATGGATTGAGTTACTCAAATTTTCTAGTTATTATTTTCCTTGGTTCTATTAATAATATTATTTTTATAGTTTTTTGTTATTTTGGTTCCCATCCTTCAAACCCTTCTATGGACATTAGAAGAGGATGTTGTCGACCAATAGGTTTACTTAAATGAAATGTTTTTCCTTGCTACAATTTAAATTAATGCCTCTACTATAGTTATAGACCTTTAAACCTTTAAAGGAAAAATATTGTTTTTTATCAGTATATCAATGAAGAAGAAGAGAAGGAAATAACAACCTAATTTTCCTACAGTAGCATCTTTCAACATTACATTTACTATTAAGAGGAATTTACCTCCTTAATTGGAAGCATCTTTTGTTATTATATTCATTTTTTTAGTTAAAAGAAAATCTTATACCATTGTATCACATTGAGGATGTGAACATGACAAGAGTCGTCATGGGTTTTTTCCTTGTCTGAATATTGTAGTTAGAGACTCGTGTCAATTGCAAATCTAACCCATTTTTTTTTTCAAATTTATTCATAATGTGATGATGTATCTACATTAAGGTCTTTTAATTTTTTCCACACTTCACCAAAACAGGTACATAAAATGCAAACTCACATATATACTACTCAGTCATTCTATCATCACTAGATCTCTTTCCTCCCACTATATAATATAGAATAAAATTTATTTAAATTTGAAATGTCTCACCAAATTTCTTCTCTGATCCCTGTAATAACATTTTTCCAACAAAACTAGTTAGCTTTTTTAATAAATAACAACTCTTCTTTTTTAATACTGCATCAATAATTACTTTCATCTTCAAAAGAGTTAACAAAATACTTATTTGTCTTCACTCAGAATGCATAAATAACTATTACGGTCCACCCAATTGTATGTCAACCTAGTTACTGACTAACCCTGAGCTTTTTCTCTCATTCACAAGCTACATAATTCGAGGGAGTTTTTATTAGAGGTGTTATGTTTTATCACCCACATAACCCTTGAGCAGCAGCATCCTCATTCACTAGGTTCAAAACCAATATTTATCTCCTGCTTGTTTCAACTAGAATTCAAGGTTTTTCTCTCCCATCAGAATTTCTAGCTAGGAATTACTGTTTGTTTCCATAGTATTCACTCAGAGTTGTGGCATCTTTCTCCAGCAACACTATTGTTTTTTTTGCTTGTAACCCTTTTTGGCTACAACTAACTTCCCTAATTATTTCCCTGTGAGTTTGAGTCAAGTTTCACCCTAATAGTTCTTGATGCATTTCCCAAGAATAGTTAATCACATGATTATCATCTTAAACATTATTTCTCAAAAGAAAAAATATTTCATCATTAATTCTTGTCCAAATAATATATATATATATATATATATATATATATATATAATATATATATATATATATTATATTATTTATTTCAGAAATTTAATAAACAATTTTATTTTAGACTTTTCTAGATTAAATAAGAAAATAAAGTCTCAATTTAGCACACCCATGGCATTAGAGTAGAGGTTATTAGAGTTTGGGTTCGTAGCAAAGTGTATGGGCATTCTAGTGCAAAATGTTAGGTACTGAAGGTGGCATCAGGTTCAGAAATGGCTACAAAGGCAAGGTGGGTTTCTCTTGCGAGAAACTTGGCAAGGGAAATTTCTGAATGATCATGACATTTTTATCCAGTTAACATGGAATATGTAACTATTTAAGTTACATGAAGGTTGTGTGTTTGGGATCACGAGAAACTTGGCGAGGGAAATTTCTGAATGATCATGACATTTTTATCCAGTTAACATGGAATATGTAACTATTTAAGTTACATGAAGGTTGTGTGTTTGGGATCATTTCCATGTGAAGGTGCTGCCAAAGAATGATCTAGTTGTGTTTTTTGTGGTTATACAATTTCTTATACAAAAATAGATCATGAATATGCAAATTTTAAAACTGAGTACATTGTTATTTAAGAATTTGAATTGATTCTTCAACAATACATCAAAACAAGGACTATATTGAACCAATAAGTCTTCAACAAGTGTTAAGCCTCAACAAAAGGAATGACCAACAAAGATAAGGAAAGAGAGGTTCATCCTCTCATCATACAAGAAGGATACAATATTGAATATACCTTTTCTTGAGCATTGTCTTCAAACAAGAATATATCTTGGAATAATATGATGATAGAAATTTAGATAAAAAATAGATATAGGTTCCATACCTTCTTGACATACCTTGGACAAATAATATAAATCTTGAATCAATATCACAGGCTTAGAACAAGATCACAAATTCATATCTAGGCTACAATCTTTGATCAAGCTCCATAGGAATTTGATCTAGTCTCCACTTGTCTTTGATATATATGCCACCAATCTAGATCAAACCACAAAAATTTGATATATATGCCACCAATCTAGATCAAACCACAAAACTTTGGTATAGACACCAATGAACATGGATCAAGCCTCAAATGAACTTAGATATGTGCCACAAACTTTTCTCAAGTCATAGAAGAACTCAGATATGTGCCACAAACTCCTTTCAAGCCATAAATGAACTTGGATATGTGCCACAAACTTTTATCAAGCCATAGAAGAACTCAGATGTGTGCCACAAACTTGGTTCAAGCCATAGAATAATTTGTATATGTGCCACAAAATTCGTTCAAGCCACAAAAGAACTTAGTTTGATGTCATAGAATTTGTCCAAGATGAATTAGACCTCAACGAGAGATATAAAATAGACTCCTTCATATCAAATTCTATAGTCAAATCCCTCTTAATTTTAAGAGTGATATGATCTACACCTCTCAAATTCAAGTCATTTGCATAAAGAAGTAATATCACATGTTCATTCTTCACCACTTTGACATTAAGATTCAGATCAGCTCGATTCTTCATAAAACCAAGTCTTAACAAGTGGGAATCCATGCAGGAGTACCAAGCCCTAGGAGCTTGCTTTAGTCCATACAAAGTTTTCTTCAACTTGTATACATGAGACTCTTTCCCATGAACCTAAAATCCTTGAGGTTGTTCTATGTAAACATATTGCTCAATCACACCATTAATGAAGGCAATCTTTATGTCCATTTGATCAATATTCCAACCCATAGAAGCTACAAGTGAGACAAGAACCCTGATGGTTGTATACCTAGTAGTTGGAGAAAAAGTCTCATCATTGTCTTGTTCCTCTATCTGAGAGAAACCTCTAGCCACAAATTTTGCCTCATATTTGTCAATGCTTCCATATGTGACATGTTTAATTTTGAAGATCCATTTTGGAGCAACCATCCTCATATTTGTCAATGCTTCCATATGTGACATGTTTAATTTTGAAGATCCATTTTGGAGCAACCATAAATTTCTTCTACGATCTTGGGACGATTTCCCTTACATCGTTTTTCATGGTTGATTGATATTACTCCATAATAGCATTCTTCCAAACCTATTGGGTTGATGGCTCTTCATAATTTGAAGCTTCATCATAAATTCTACATACCCAAAGTATCTTTTAGGGCTCTTGGTTCTCTAAATGTGCCATGAGGAGTTGCATGTCCTTTGACTTCCTTCAATGTAGTTCTCAACCAAGATGGTATCTTTAATTTTAATTTATGCAACATTATAAGATCCACATGTTCAATAGTTCTATCAGGTGCTTCCAAGAGTTTATCAAGAGATTTTGGGACTTCTTCCTAAGAAACCACAGGTTCTTTCTCCTCATTAGTGTCCATAGGAACTTCATATGACCTTTTGAATGCAACACTTTCATCAAAAGTGACATTTCATCTCAGCTCAATCTTTGTTTTCTCTATGATGTAGATCCCATAGGCCTTTGAGGTTTCAATGTAGCCAAATAGGATTCCCTTCTTCCCCGAGGGGTCCAACTTATTTCTGTTATCCTTATTAATATGGATGTAAATAGGACAACCAAAGATTCTCAAGTGTTCCACTTAAAACGTTTGACCAGAGAAGGCTTCTTTTGGAGCCATATGATCCATCACTCGCCATGGACTTGTATTTTGAATGTAAACAACAGTCATGATTATTTAGCCCCATAAGAAAAGGGGAGGTCTTGGTCATGAAGTAGGGTTGTGGAGGATTCTTCAATCGATTTTTTTTTTTTTCTCTGGGCTACACCATTTTGCCAAGGATTATGGGGAATTATCAGCTCCCTTTTAATTTCTGCTTCATGACCATAATTGCAACATACAAGAACATTTTTTTCACTATCATGTTAATATTTGCTGCAATATCTACAATCAAAGACCATTTTTCCCTGATAATTAGTTCTTACTCTCTTTTTTTTGGAACTTTTGAATCAAACATTTTTTCCTTTTTTAAGTGAAATCAGAGAACCATATGCACACTATGCAATATGAAAACTCATATACATCAACTTTGCCATGCTATGGCATCATTTTTTTAATCAAATCATAATATATTAGTTTCACAACAACATAATGTAACTCCAAGAAACTTATTATACCATATTATACATATGCGCATCTTTTGTTTTCCTCTGTTGCAATATTAACTTGAATTTTCATTTACTGCAAGCTCTAAAGTTGTGTTGTCTAAAAAAAAGAGAGAGAACTAGATGTGTGTCAATTTCTTAATTTTTGTATATGTTCAATCAAATGTTGTTGAAAAAGGCCTATAGGAGAATTGAGATATTTGTGTTATCGTTTTCTTAGGATATATCAAATCCTCCTAAAAAATTATTTTCCTTGTACACAAGTGTTGTTAATGTTGTATTCCTTCGTTGATGAGCTTTCTTGTACATGCGTTTTACTTTTTTCAACTACATGATGTCCCATTGCAAACATATACACTTGAAAATTTATGATATAATGAATTAACGAGGTTTGGATGTAATTCTCTTTTCTAATTTTTTTGTTTCCTCTTATAATTCATTTCAATTCACAAGAATAACAAATCTGACTATCACCTACAGAGATCGTGGCTTTCATTATGTTAATTACTTCGATTATGGTACCTAATAATTTTTTGCCTGTTGTTTCCGCGCCATGAATGGTAGAGAATGTGCATAATTTCTACATCACTTGTCCTTTCTTTGCAAGCCATTTCCATTCTTTTGAATGCTAGGATATGTTAGTTATTTTCGAACTTTGGAATATGATGATCAATCTTTAATGGAAGATAATGATGAAGGATATGCGTAGTGTTTGTAGTAAACTACTCAATTTTTATAAAACAATGCCGTTGTTATGAATGATAAATATAATTTCTCGTTTGAACTTTTACCTGTTACGATAAATATCTGATAAACCTATATAATCGTTGTTTCTTAGATGTTATGGTGCATTTTACTCTCTCTATAATAACATTTTTTTCTACCGATATTCTCTTAGCTATTTTGAGTAATGATTATTTAACATCTACAATTTACTACTGCAGATATATTGTAGGAAAGTCATTCAAGGGTTTGTCATGAGATGATCTGTGAGTCATTGATAACATGCATGCTTATTTTTAATTTCTCACGTCACTTCAAGATCTATGCTTTGGTTGTAACAATAGCCAACAACCTATCATTATCTCTTCGTAACTCTCTAGTTTCACTTGCAATGTTTTATATTTCTTGGTTTGTCAACAGAGTAGAAATGCCTTACTCGTTTGCATGGTTGATGATTTGTCTAGACATAAAAGGAAACTTGCAAAAGAAAGAACTGAAGCACCATATGTACTTCAAACTTATTGTTCTGTTGTTCAGATTCTTTCTTGCAATAAGTAAGATTATTTCTTACGACAGATAAGATTCGTAATGGTTTAAATCCTTTTCGTTGTGGCTTTTAAATTCTTCTTTCTCATATTAGTCGCCATTTCAAGCTCTATACTTTGGGTGTAACAACAATTGACAATATGACATTGTTTCTTTGTGGTTATTTACAATCATTTATAGTGCTTTATGTAACTTAGGTTCACCACCATTATACTTGTTTGCATGAACAAAAAATCCTTGCAACGAAAAGAAGTTAAAAAACGTCTATTTTTCAAAATTACTAGCCCATTTAGATTCTTTCTTGTTCTAGCTGCAAATATTGGGTTTACTATAGCCTTTAATAGAAACATCGTTGTATTCTAAAACTTTTTGGCATGATATGTTAAAATATTTTATTCATGTTAATGTTGTAGTGTCCGGGTTGAAGTTTGGATTTAGAGTTTGTGAGCGAGGAATACGATTAAGATTGTTCATCGAATCATCGAGTATAAAAGGGGATATTGGGACCAAGAAAAGTATCCCTCTTGGTAACTTCGTGCAATTTGGGACAGGAGAAGATCGGAGTGTTTTTATTTGGCACTAGAGGCAAGGAATTGTATCACCAAGTTTATCAAAATGATCGGCTACCAGGACCTGCACATTGGTAAGCCTCCTTCCTGAATCCTATGCTTTCGAATGCCTCTTCTCTATTTCAGAGATCTGTTATTTTGGGTTTCCATGCTCTTGGATTTGTTAGAGTGCCAGTTTAACTCCTTCTCCGTGGGATAGATCTCCAGGTGTCTTGTGTGGCTAGGTTTCAAGAGTGGATGCATAAAACATTCCTTAATCATTGTCTGCCAGGTTAATGATATTACTTATAATTCCATCAACTTTTCTTTGAAACATTAACCATTGTTATCATGTTAGGCCAAAATACTGAAATTCATACTGGTAGTTGGCACTAGTTTAAAGTCGTTCAATATGTTCTTGTTGGTTTTTTCATGAGAATGACTCCATTATCATGCACCATGCTTGATATTTTTCTAGTTTTCAATGACTTGCTTGGGTTAATTTGTTCCTAGCATACTTTCAGGATCTGTAAGTGTCCTCTATCTATTCTGATTACCTTGACTAAACCGTGATTACCTTCACTAGGCAGTGAAAACAGTGAATTAAAGATATATTTCATAACTTCACTTCATTGAGTTAGCATAATTCATAGCTTCTAAAACATCCCTTAATTACTGTCTACCAAATAAAAATAAATAATGTTACTTTCCATGTTATCAACTGTCATTTGTAACACTAACCATTGTTATTATTTTGGGATAAAAGACAGAAAATTCATGTTGTTAGTTTAGAATAACTTGATTTCATTCAATATGTTCATGTTCATGTTTGCATCATCATAAAACATGCTTCTCTTCTTTTAGTTTTTAATCAATTTCTTTAGTAAATTTGTCGTTAACCTATTTTTCTCGGACCATAAATATACTCTACAATATGTCAATTTTGAGTACCTTGACTAGCAAGTGAAACAAAGAACAAAAAATTTGTCGATTTTAGGTCAATGAATGAAACTTAAAACTATGTTCAATGAAAAATTGGCTAACAAAAAAAATGTAATTGCTGTTCCAATCCTTTGTATCAATGGGCTTGAAATTGATAGTTCTAATCTCAACAATTATGAACTGTGCAAAATTGCAAATGGATAAGGGTATTCCTGAATTCTAATCTCAACAATTATGAACTGTGCAAAATTGCAAATGGATAAGGGTATTCCTGAATCCAACATGGAGTGCTTATTTTTCTCAATTTCTGGCTTGACATTACTCAAATCTATATGCAATATTCATAGAAGATTTGATTGTGCTCTGGTCTTAATGCTAGAAATCCCTCTGCAAGCCAAGAAAAGTTATTTAATTTTTATATTTGTTCTAAGCCTGAATTTTAATTAGAAACAAGAAATCTCACTGGAAGATGAAATTGAGAAAACCGACATATATCTGAAGCGACTTCATATTTCTAGTATTCAATCTTAGTAAGGAATTTAGTTTTTCAATTTATTTCAACTAAGCTAATCATTTACAATCTTAATGTATTCTTCTGCAATATTGGATTCATTGTAGTAGAAAATTCTTACTAAACAACTTGTAAGGACAGTTTGTGGGCATGTGTTATGTTTGTGTATAGGTTTCTGATATCTTTCTGGAATTTATTAACGATACAACAAGAATCTTGCCATCAAATTGCTAAAGGAACGCCAGCCTGAATTTAATAAAAACGTGGAAGCCACTACCAAATGGTTTGTTTCTAACTTGAGCAACCTCCAATTGTAAGTATTAAGAGTCTAGTTTCTTTTTTTCTGGATTATGCGCACTCTAATTGCATTATTGTGTTTTTTGTTTTTGTTTCATAATTGTGCAAAGTGTTCTCTAGTTATCTTACGTTGAATTCATAGCATGGAACAAATGTTTTGTTCCTTTGTGGTCTATCTTGCATTCTTCTTATTTTATCTTTGTCATTCATGTTGTCTATCTTGCATTCTTCTTACATTAACATTAATGCTCGATGCATATGTTATCACTACTTTGTTTAGTTGTCAGAAAAGTGTTAAGTTGCCTTTTTTCTATCAATCAACTATTACTTATTGCTACTATTATTTAGCTTATGAGTTTTGAGCGGTCAGAAAAGTATTTTAACAGTTTTGTCGGTGGAGAGAGAATGCATGATGATGACATGGTTTTTGCATGTTACACGGAAGCAAGGTTCGAATTTGATGGGCAAATGGCTCATCAGGGGTGATTTGTCCTTCAAATACACGGGTGATTTGTCCTTCAAATACACGTGAAAAAATTACGAAACCGTAATTTCAACAGGTTGGAAATTCCTTCAAATACACGGGTGATTTGTCCTTCAAATACACATTAAAAAATTACGAAACCGTAATTTCAACAGGTTGGAAATTCCTTAAAACAGGTTGGTCTTTTTGAAATTCCAACCCTGCACGGAAAGAGTTACCAACCCTGCACGGAAAGAGTTACTGATCCGACCTTTTTGTACTTCACTTATGAGTTGAAGAAGGTAAGTGTTAAACGACAACTTTTGCTCGTCTTTACTAGTTATCGATGTACTATTGTTCATACTCTAATGAGGACCGCAATTATCTATTTTATGAATTACTGGGTGTTGCAACTTGGAACCACAGTATTATTTTCCATACTACTTTCTGAAATCAAATGGTTCACACGGCCTATTTGATTAACTAGACGACTATGTGGTTGGGTGAAATCATAGTATTACTTAGAAATGTTAATGGCGATTTATATTTGGATATCACTCTTTTATGTTTCCTATCTCTAATGACTTTTGGTGATGTTTTCTAATAGTTTCCCTTCCATCTTGATCATTGGTAGAACATTCCCATGGTGGAAATAATAATTAGTATAGTTTATATTCATTTTGTGTCAAATTTTATTTTATGGTTTTTAAGAATAGTTCATCATGTTTATTTGAAGTCATTTTTTCTATTGATTATGCTTATTTACAATGGAAGAAAGGTTAAATTTTTTTATCAATATAAATATCATTTTATATATTTTTGGTTTATTCAATAGCTCTATTTTGCCTCTTTGCATATTTTACAATTTTCCAATTGAAATAAAAAATTGCCTCATTTTATTGAAAAAAAAAATGTACTTTTCTTATTGAGAAATGTGTAAGACAGTCAAAATTGCTTGTTAGAATGGAAATGGTTCATAAAATTGTTTATCAATATAAGCTTAAGCATTATTTTGTTTGCTTCTGGCATATTTCTAAAGCTTTTAAATCAAAATCAAAATTGCTTAGCTATATTGAATAATTTTTGTATAAATTTATAGCTTAGTTTTTGGGTGGAATAAAAAAATGAAACTACATTGTCCTTTCTCATAAGTACATGGATTCCATCTATTGAGCAGGTGAAAACAATTGTTCGATGAGAACAAATTTGTTTGAATTCTTCAATTCTAGAGCATCAAGGAAAAAACTAGAATAAGATAATAGAGTTGCACTGGGGCAAGACTTTTTACTAAATGACTTTTGTTCAATAAATATTTCATTCATTTTATTTTGAATATCTAACATGGTACATATTTTTTCTAATTTTCATTATTGGTTCTCATGCATCTTCAATTTTAATTCTTTTTTTATGATATGTATGTGTAATAAATAATTATACAATTAACCATTAGAAAATTTGTAAAATCAATAATTTTTTTAAACATCTATTTTGATTGGGCCTTTTTATTTCCAATCTTTCTATGAAGAGGAGTTTTTAATTTTATTTATTTATTTATTTACTTTTTTCTAAATACAGCTAATCACCATTAAAACAAACTTTCAAATCAAAAATATTTTATAATAAAAAGTGATTTACCTTGCAATTTAGATAATCATTTTAGTCTAAACACTTTTAATCAAATTAACATAAATGCATATTATAATTTTAGTGAAAAGAATTTCACAATTCAACATATTCTTTGTTTCTTGCAAAACAACTCACATTTTCTATTTCTATGCATTCATTGTCATCACTTGACACCTATCCTTGGCCAAACAACCATACTATACATGTCACACATTAAAATAATTGTTTAAAAAATTCTCCTTACGGGGTAATTAGGATTTTTGGAACATATTGTACAAAGAATCTAGAGTAAGTAAATTCTAACTATATGTAGTGAAAAACTATTACCAACATGAGGTGAGATCTCAACTCAATCTCAACTCAACATCGTGGTGACAATAAGTGGCTTGCATAACATTAGTTTTAAAGTTAAATAAATATATTTATGTTTCCTGGTGAATTTAAGCTTTAATTATTTTTTTCAAAACTCAATGAATTGATCTTGAAAAGCTTGACTATGCATAATATCTTGTACCTCATATGAAATCACTCTTTTCTATTTTTAGTGTTTGTAGTGTTAACTATTTAGAGGGATGTTTTTTTACTGTTGTTAATATTTTGCAATTTTATTGTTATTCTTTGTTTATGGTATTATGAGATGTTTTTTTGTTTTTTTTGTTAAACAAGTAAACATATCATTCCAACTAAACAAACTAAACCCTACATGCACAATACTCATTTATGCTAAAAACAATAACATACCACCATGTGGCTCTTGTTAGTTTCAAGCATGAAATATCTTAAATAAGATGATTTAGAAAATTGAACATTAAAATTTTGAAGTTCATATGGTTTTAACCTAATCATTTAAAGAAACATCACTCAGGAGAAGTATGTGTACGATTTGTACATCCATCCTTTACATGCTAGTGAATTTAATACTTAAACTAAGATTTACTTAATAATATAATATTATAAGTAGAAATACCACTTTTATCTATTATAAATATTATAGATTGTAAAAATAATTATTAAAAAAAAGCTATATTATTAATAATTTGTTAATAATATTATAGAATAATCTTGATTATTCGTAATGGATTTATAAAAATATCTTATTTTTAACTAATATTTTATACTCATTATTTCCTTTAATCCTATACTTTTATATTAAAAAAAATAAAAATATTTTTATTACAAATAATATTTTAAATTTCAAAAAATAACGTCATATAAATAAAAAATTAATATTTTTGAAATAAAATTTTAAATTTTTGAGCACCAAAAATTTAAATTCATTCCTACAAGTAGTGTGAACATCAGATACTTAATTTTAAAAAATTAAGGGTCGTCTTTATGTCAATCCAATACTTAACAAAAAAAAATAATGGTCATCTTTATGTCAATCCATGGCACTTGTTAAACTCACTGACAGACAAACTCACCGATGACGCCAGATATTTCCAACTCACCGATGACGCTAGATATTTCCAAGTATTTGTAGTTGAAATTGAGATTTATTTTATAAATTATTTTTACAACTTTAAAATACGACACATCTCTCCCTAACCTGCTCTAAATTATTTTTCATTTTCCACTCTGAAGGACGAGAAGAAACATGAGAAAGAAGAGTCGGGTATAGAGTGTTATGTGAAAGACCATCCTGGATCGACTACTGAAGATGCTTTAAACAATATCAATGGAATCCTTGAACATTCCTTTAAGGAATTGAATTGGGAATTTTTAAAGCATGACGTTGTGCGGCTTTGTTGTAAGAAGTTCAGTTTCGATCTTGCAATAGCCATGCAATTCTTCTTCAAATACAGAGATGGATTTTCCATTTCTAACAAGGAGAAAAAGGACAAAATATGGAAAGTTCTCATTGAGCAGGTCCCATTCTAGAGTTTATTTATAACACAGGATGGTTATTTGTACCAATCGCTTCCTTTGCTATAGTTGCTTCCATCGGATTCGTGTTCTTTCTTGTGTTTATCTTCTTAAGGGTTTCATAGAATGCTTTGATGACTTCCAATAAAGATCTCGGTTTGGAACTTCACGAGAACACGTTGACCATACTTTATCGTATAGTTTCATAATGTTTGATTAAAGAAAAAGGAAAATGTTTCCTAGTATATGAAGAAAAAGAAAATTGAAATTTTCAATTAGGAAGTAGGGTTCTCGCGATTTCTTTATTTCTATATGAAGGTAGAATATACTTGTAAATTTACAATAGATGTAGATTTGATTATATAAATATCAGTCAAAAATGTTACTAAGAATTTTTCTATTACTTATTTAATAATTATTTCTAATATAATTAACATGATTATAATTATATATTTATATATTCAATTAGTCTTGCATTTGAAAAATAATTGCTAAGTAATAATAAAATATATGTAAATTGTGTATATATAAAATTTTATGTTATGAAATTTTTATCTCTTTTATTAAATTTGGCTAACTTTTCAAGATGGCCCTTCAAATATATTACAATATTTTTTTTCAAATTTATTTAAAGGATTTTTTACATCAAAACTATAAGCACAAAACCATGTGTTAAGGTCTAAAACCATAAAACTCATGTAAGTATAACTTATTTACAAAGTTGTTGATGTAATGATTCCTTTAACTGTTCATAAAACCATAACACTTTAGGTAAAGGTAATAACTTATTTAGAGAGTGAAGGTTAATATACTTACCTAACATTTCACAAAGTAAAAACAATGATTCATTTACAAAGTTAAGGTTAAAGTAACATTTCCTTCTTACATCCTCTCATTACTTATGTAAACACACTAACTTGTTTAGTCAGTCAACATTAACATATTAACTTAACATTTCACAAGTTAAACACAATGATTCCTTTATAGACTTATGGTTAAGGTAACATTTTCCTCTTAAACTTTTTGGGATAACTTAGGACATCCCCTAATTACCTACATCTACATGTAAACTCTATATAACACATGTCTAACCAAACATTACACTAATATACTTATGTACATGTGTTTAAGAAATAAATCAATCCTATTAAAAAGAGACCCATTTACTTTTGTTTAAAAAAGAAATCAATTTAATTACAAAATTTTTCTTCTCTTTTTTTTTTTCTTTTTATTATTGGTATTACTTTTAGGGGTCCATGGGAATGCACTTACCCTGTCCAATCATTTTTCTCCCTACTACTTGACCAATTATAGTGTGAATACCTTGCAGTCATAACAATCCATGATACATCACCTCAAACACATTGCATGTTGCCTCTAAGATGTCCAAGCTATTGTACATATCCACAAGGGCACTCTCCCTCTTCCTCCATTGGGCCATAAATTTTTAAATTTAAATATCTAGGGCACTCCCTTCATCTCCCTCCACTATCTAAGCATTGACAACCTGTGCTAGATCCATATTTTAAGATTGAAATGCATTATCAACCTAAATTCCTAAATTTTGATCTATATGAAATAACATTTTCATATTCAATTCTTACATCAACTCATAACCATTAACCATGTTTTGGATGGTGGTTATTAAGAATAAATAATACTAAGAGAAGTAATAACAAAATACACTCAAATCATGCACACAAAATTGTATTTAAATTTATTATTTATAATCAAATCTTTCAACCATAAAAAATATCTTTCTTCCTGAAACAAATTCAATAATAAAATCATTACCATGTAATATATAAAATCATATTTAAAAATTGATTACATCTTAATCAACCATACATTATAGAAATAACATAAAATAAATGTATTAAAAAAACCCAATGATTTATATCACTTCTTTTTAAAATAAAATATTTATTACTAATTAATTATTATAATATAATAATATATAAAACATTCAAATCATTACATTTTTTTCATGATATCTAAATTCCCGTTAAAAATATTTAGCAATAAAGGTAATCAATAAAATTATGTAAATGAAAAATGGATTAGAATATTCATATATAGAACTATAGAGATAGTATTTATCTAATGATGAAAAGTTAATGAAATTTCAAATATACTTAAAGAATATAATGAATTAAGGTTCAACTACTTAACAAGGTTCCAAAATTTATTTATTTATGTTTTTTAAATTATAATATATTATCTTTTTTATATTTAAAAAAATTATTTTTTAATTGTATTTTTGGTCTAGCCCTTTATACGTTTATGCAAATTTCAATTTTAGAGTTACTAATCATCTTCATTTGCATTGTATACCTTAGTGAGTGCATTCTCTAGAATCTTGTTGAAAGCTTCTATTGTACTATTGGGCTAAGGATGCTAAGACATACTCTTCCAGTGGTAGTTTTTAAATTCCTATGTTAATGCTTCAATATTCCTATTTAGAAAATGTGTCCCATAGTCACTCATTAGGATTCCAAGACAACCAAATCCAATGACAACATTCTCAAATGGAAATTGCATGACAATTTTAGCACTACATCCTTCATATGCACTACTACAACCCATCTAGTGAAATAATCCATAGTAGTGATGATATATCTTGCGCCCGATATTTTAGTAGGTGGGTTGATGGGACTGACAAATTCTATGGCAATTTTTTCAAAATGTTTAATGTAATTTGAGGATGTAAAGGAATTTCATCCATCGTTGATGGTTTTTCGACCCACTAATAAATGTCATAGCTCCTGTGAAACTCCTATGCATCTATATGTAACATCAACGACTATAGACCTGTGCACAAATTATTTTTTGTTGTAGCTTTCCTTGCATAGTATCCTCCCACGACTCCTCCATGCACCTAAGTAAGGATCATCGAGTTCTCATGTTGTAGTACACACCTCTCTCAACCCCTAATTTGAATAACCATCCAACAATCAGTGGATAGTTTAAATCATTGAAAACTAATTAGTTCTTCTATTTGACACTCTATTCCATTGACATAACTATGCAAAGTAGTTGTCAGCCATTGTAACATTGTACAATTGTGCATATGGTAATTTTTATTCAAAACTCTAAGCCTCTTCTCTTGTACCAATTCTAGATATATGGTCCAGGCCTCCATTCAACCCCCCATATTTGACAACCACTGCAAAATAAAAATCTTGGAATAACAACAACCATATACGCATGCATCCTCCCAACAAAGGCTTGTCCACTAGGCATTGTAACACTAAATGATTCATGTACCATTTAAATTTAGTTTCCAAGCGGTAATGTTGACACTTTTACAAATCATAGACCATGATAAATCCTTTGTGATTAGTAGTGGTGTAATTCTTCTCGACTGTGGATAGCTTTCTACTTGCATATGGAATCAAGTGGTTGAAATATCCATCCTCTAGTTGTGATGGCACAACTCCTAGAGCGAGCAACAAAGAATCTATGTGCTCATGAAACTCATTTCTCTAGTTAGGTAAGATCCAAATAGGTACACTAACCATATTCTCCTTTAATATATCTAGGGAATACTAACATTCCTCTATCCATTTAAAAGTTACTTCTTTCTTCATCGGGCACTCCATGGTGGAATTTATTTGAGCATGCCCCTTTAATAAATTCCAATAGTAATGAGTATGACCCAAAATAGCCCATAGTTGTCGATTTGAAGTAGGTAGTAGTAGATCTGCTGTAATTGTGATCTTGGCGGGGCCCATCAATAATCCTTTATTTCATATAATGTGGCCCAACAAGATACCAAACGAGGAACAAAAAATGATTTGAGGTTAAAGGTAGTACACAACTACCGACACCTACCTAGCATCAATCGTAATACCTCTATGCGATTCTAGACTATGTTGAACACTATCCAGTCATCTAGGTAGATGTCTAGAAACTTATGAATAAACTCCTTAAATGCTACAGAAATAATTCTAAAAGCAATCACAGGTGTTTTCTTCAAGCCAAAGGGCAGTACGCTACTGTACTGAAGGCAACTCCATTATGTCCCAAATGTAGTATTTTTCTAGTCTTCTTTAATAACTTGGATATGATGATACCATGAGAACCCATCAGTAAAAGAGTGGGTTTCTTGACCCCCCAATAGTATCCAAGATTTATCATAAATTGGATGGGAAATGACTCATGCATATAGGCATCATTGAGTTTTCTTAAGTTGACACAGATTTTGATCTCTCCTTTTTTCTTGTTCTCAATAACCAGGGGGCTTATCCATTCTGACTCATCCACCAGCTCAATAATCCTAGATTTAATAAATATGTCAAGTTTCTTATTTAATTTCTTCTTATATAACATAATATGGTTATATGGTATCTATTTACCGAGTCTCATATCTAGCTTAAGAGCAATACACATCTACCCCAAATGGCCCGTGATGCCTTTCATCTCAGCAAAAGTATTGGGGAACAAATCTTGATATTCACTTAGTAAATAAACTATCTTCTCTACCATCTTGTCATCCAAGTTGTTCCTGACTATCAAATCCATATTTGGATTCCCCTCACTACTGATGAGCCCCAATTTTGGTACAATTCGGGCTCATTTTGGCCTACTTCACTTGCTCAAACCATTCATCTTTCTTTGCTTATGCATGCATTTCTTAGTTATTTCATGTCGTTTGTAGGAGGAAGGCTAGACACTTT
>APFE030704261.1:0-11830 GCA_000404065.3 Pinus taeda | reverse complement strand
AGGCTAAGAACTCATAGGTTGGTGCATGTTCGCAGAGAAGCCAACAAAGTTGTGGACTAGCTTGCAAATGAGGGAGTACGAAACAAGCATATTGACTTGTGCTACTGGTGGGCGGAGATTATAGATGACGGGTTGAAGGAGGGATGCTCATCTAGGGCCATCAGCAACTGACAGCAGCATCAGGAAAAATCAAGACACAGAATTTTCGAAGCAAAGCCACACAAAAGGGGTCTCGTTGATCTGGATTCATTATGAAATGTTATGACACATGTGAGGTCCTTTTCAGAATGCAGGTCTATGTTGATCTCCTTAACCCAGGTAACAAAAAACTAGCAGTCTGAGAGGGATGGCTGAAAGGAGAGATCTTCATCTTGCTTTGGCCCCTGTGGAGGAATCCAACCTTTCTCTATAGGTGCAAAACCCCCATTTGGTTTCCGGTGATCGGTTTACTACCCTCTGGGCAGTTTCTGGTTTATCCCAAGATCTTTAGGATAGAAGCGGTTTTTAACAATTGGGAGCGATTCCACTCACCACATGACACGTGGCTTTGGGTGGGGAGGAAATACCGCCCTCATCGCATGCTAACCATCAGAGCTTTTAGTCTGCGCGATATGATCCTGAACCATTGGATCAAGTGAGGTCATTCAACGGCCAGGATTGAATGTGCATGTTGGTGGGACCAATATAATGGTTATGTTTCGAGATGTTTGCATGACCTCATTAGAATCGCATGCAAATGGTGGATTTTGGGCATTAAAAGTGATAGGTGGTTATGCCAAAAATGGACCCAATATGATTATAAATTATGGTTTATAGGATGCATCGGGTCCAATGTGTTGGTTAAAAGGTGAGCATGTTATCCGCCCGATATGTTTTTCATTTGCTAGATCTTTAGTTTAATATCCAACTGTCAGTTTTGGACTGCTGGTTTGTTTTGACCACATCCCTCGGTTCATTTTGTCGTCTAGCAACCAGGGATTGGGGTGGGTCTGTCCTTTTGGTGTGCATCACTACCAAGGTTGCTGATTGTACACTATTTCTCTTTTTAATTGAATAAGAAGGATTTTCTCTTGCCTTAGCAAAAAAAAGAAATTACAAATGTTAATAAAATGATAATTTAAATGTCTAAAAAAAATTGGTGTTAAATCCATAAGGAATTCATCAACCCCACCTAGAAGATCAAATATCTCTATGTTTTAACTATGTCAAAGAAGAAAATTAATATAGCCAAGATTAGAACAAACTCTCATGAGCTCCATAGTGAAACTCATAGTTGGGCAGTACCTAAAACACCATGGATGGAAATGATCTCCCATCTATGTGATAATAAGAACATCTAGGATGAAAATCACTTTACAATCACATTAGATCTTAGTTTCATAATCTTTGTTACAATAGTAACCTTCCTAGCCTTTTTGACTATGAGGCTTCTCTCCAAGCTTTTTGAGCATAGGAATAAAATCTTAAATCAAACTAAATAATTAGTTTCTTTAGGTCCTACAGACCAAAGTTTGGTGTTAAGTTAACCACCATCATGATCATCATCATATATAACAAAAAACTAATTTAAAAACAAAAATCAACATTAAACCACAATTTTTTCATTTAACCATAATTTCTTTTTATCAAATAGGCTAAGTTCCAACAAAAATTAACACTTAAATCCTACTCCATAATTCACAATATAAATATATCATTTTTGTAACATTGGAAGCTTTTATGAGCTCAAATATTTTGATAATTTCCAATCCACACATTGGAATTTTTCTTGTAAAACCATAATGTGGCTCATAGGGAGATGCAATAGTTGCATTATCCAATGAACTTACAATAAATACTATTATTACTTACCATATGATATAAAATTAAAACTAAAAAAATTAACTTAAAGTTGGAATTTGGATGACTATGGTAAAGAGGTTATGTTTTATGTTTTACTTTAAAAAAATTATAAGTTTATATATATTAATTTTGTTTCACATTCTTTAGAGAATTCATTTTTGATTAAATAGAGATATTTATATTAACTTTATACTTTTAAAAATATGAAGGGCTTATATCCATCTTGATTTTCAATTTATTAAGAGTATCATCTTGGCTCTCCATCTACGAAGTGTTTGAGACGAAATCTTTTCATTTCAAAAGAGGTTTCCATTTCAAAACATTCCATCCCACTTGGCTTCTAGTAGACCATTAGTTAAGATCATTGTGACTTGGTTTTAATATTAATTATCATTATAAATATAATTATTAATTTTATATTGTATTATATTATTTTATTTTTATGTGTATATAATTGGTTCAAGTAAAAATTCTTTATTGATAATTATGGTGATTAATTATTTTATTTTATTTTATTTCAATTTTAATTTTTTTTACTCACTCAATGTTTAAATGGTTTTAAGGGTTACACATAGCCTATCCACTTAATTACTTTTCACCTTTTATTATTTTTTAATTGAATTTATATCTAAATGTTTAGAATCATTAACATACTAAATCTTCCCATACTTTTTTTTGTTTTTTAAGTATAATTTAAAAAGTGCTATAAAATAAAATCAAAACAAAATATTTATAAAATATTTTGATTTTGAAATGAGTTATGGTTTTTGTGAATGTGGTATTGATAAATGGCAGTATTGGCCCATGGTATTGTAACATGGTATTGTAACAAAGCCTATTTTACATGTCAATAATTTCATGGTAAAATTAGGTTAATATATCTTTGTAACCATAATTATTTTGTAAAATTTCGAGAAAGTTCTTAAGTTAATAAATTAAATATTATTGCCTACTATTTATATATCTTATATATTTTAATGTTATATATGTACATTACTATTTTCTTTTCTCAAAAAAAATCTTAGTAATTTTATTAATAAAAATAAAATTACAACATAACAAATTTTATTTTATTACTTTTAACTATTTATTATGGCTTACTAGGAAATAGACATTTTCAACCCAATCAAGTAAAGTAATGAGTGTGATATTTTGTTGTTTAAAATGCATTTTTGAATGAATAAATGGATTCAGCATAGTTAAAACTTTTAAATTTCTAATTAAACAACTTAAGCTAAGTTTTAAAAAAATATCTTATAGATTTTGGTTAAAATTAATCCCAAAAAAAATTGTAAAAAAAGTCATTTTCTCTATAAGTTAGACTACACTAGGTTGTTTATTATTGTTTGATACAACATTTAAATTTTTATATTGAACATTACAACATTGTACAATGCGATTTTTCTTTTACATCTAATTTTTTTTTAATTATAAAATGAAATAAAAATAAATTTTTTATTTATTTCGAAATGAATGATGGTTTTGGGCCTAACTCATGATATTGTAACGAAACTATTTAGAAATTAATAATATCCATGGTGAGGTGCCTTTGAATATTAATGGTTAAGAGTTTTATTACATTCTACATTTCTTGTAAGTATTACATTTTCTTGTGCTTATTAATTAAATTTAAATATCATTATTATTTTCCTTTATATTGTAAATTAAATCTAATTTATAACTACTAATTATATGATATATATTTCAATCTCACATGTATATTATGATTTTTTTATTGCAATGGTAGAGGTGTTGTGATGCAATGTTTAACATTTTGACTGAGTCAAATTAGATAAATAAAAAATAAATAAATAATACAATAAATAAAATTAAGTAAAAATATTAACTTATTGTTAACATTTTAACTCCATCAAAATAAAATAAAATAGAATAACTCTATAAAATTAAAATTAAAAAAAATGAAAATGGCTTGTGATATTGACCTATGGTATTGAGAAACCATAGTATTGACCTATGGTATTCATATGGAATATAGCCTAATTGAAGTGGAAATTAAACCACCATAGGTCTTTCTTAACTTTGGATCTACCAAGCTAGAGGATCAAATCTCTTTCCACTCCAAAAGAGGTTTGCATATCAAAATATTTGATCCCTAATTTTTTTTGTAAGCTTAATTTACAGAAATAAAGGAGGTTACATCCATATGTCTTAGAGTTAGGTGGTCTCAACCTGCTGAGTTGGAAACTAGGTCTCTTGGCCACCTAATAGTAAAATATGTCATCCATAAGCAAAGAATAATAAGTATCTCGAGCCATGTTATATAAACCTCGAGTTTTTATAATTCCTATTCTTTAAATATCTATAAACATAACTCATAATAAGTCTAAAACTATAGGACTAAAGCATTCAAAATGTAAAGCCATGGGTGCAATATCACTCTTCATCATCATCTCAATTCATCTGAGCAAGATCCTTCACAGTGAAACCTAGTAGATACATGTGGGGTATGTAAGGGATGTGCTCCTCAATTCGTATCAGCTGACCACTCTGTTGTTGCAGTTGGAACTGAATTTTTTGTAATTCTTTGGTGTAATCTGATTTCTACATGAACGTCACAAGGAAATTGTTCTAGAGGTTTCACTAGAATTCTCTTCATCATCCATAATAGGCACACTATATCATTGTATTTGGTCACACTTCCATGAGTATGGCCAGTGCTTTCCACTCATCCATGTCCAAATCAAAGTCTTCCACAGTCTAATGATTTTCATCTTCCCATTCTACAATTGACTACCTAACCGAGTTGGAGTTGCTTGCTTGGTAAGCTTGGGCCGTTTCTTCAATTATAGGCGAGGCCATTGCCATCCTGCGCCCTTGACCATAAAAAAAATTAAATTTAAAAAATGTTTAAATCCAACATTTAATTCCTACACATCTCCCCTACATTAGGTTGTATCTTGGCCCAATTATTGTTTTTAAGTTTTATTATAACAAAAAATTATTATCACTGTTTTATCTATCAAATGGGAACAAACAATTAAATATAAAATTTATTAAAAAATGAAGGGTTAAAAATAAACCAACTTAGATCCATCTTAACTAGGAATCTGCCAAGCACCTACATGGATCAAATCCCTTTTAGAGTAGAGAGAGATTTGATCCCTCTAGTGGCTTGATAGATTGATAGTTCTGAATCAAGGCTAGTCTACATAAACACCCACCTTTAAGCACAAGGGCTTCACATTGTTGATGAACATCTTTCCATGTTCATTCATAAAGGGGTTTTAAAATTCTAAAAGTTAGAGCCAATATATTATGGGTATCTTTAAGGGCTAAGGGAATACGAAAGGGTGGGGGCATATAGGAATGGGGGATTTATAAGTGCTTAGGAGGTTATAAAATTGGGTGTTTCATGAAATTTAGTCATATACATCAAAAATGGGTGTTATTGTTTTTAGAAAGAACAATTTTAGAAGGATTTTATCAATATCTAGTGAGATTATAGATATTATTTACTATTCCACGAACACTTATGCTATGGCTTATGAGTGGCAACCCTAAGCTTAGTAGGTTATTTTCAAAATCAAACTTACTTGATTTTTGTCATGTAAATTTTCCAAGACTAAGGATGCTCGTGCATCAAATACCTTTGGTTATGAAACATGATTTTCGATGTCACGTAGATGAAATTATCAAATATATGGGTGAGGAATACCTCTTGTTCAAGTCCCAATAAACAAGGATTTTGTGATCTTTGATACCACCTCTAAGGATGTTTTGTTCCAAGAAATGTTCATTTTGATGAGAACAATAGTGTATGATCCTCTTCCCCTCCTTCCTCATATTTAACTATTGATAATGGTTCTAATCATTATGATGATTTTCTAGATATTGTTGATGGTGGAGAGGTTGTTAGACTTCCTCCAAACAAAATCTCATTCTCACAGTGAATGTGAGATAATGGGATAGGATGCCCATTATTTTACACCCTAACCTATGTTCCTAGGATTTTACAAGTATTTAGAATGAAAATTAGTTTATTTACAATAGAAAGAAAATATAAATGAAAACTAAAACTAATAATACAAAAGTCCTATAAATATTCACAGAAATAAATAGGTAAAAGTTATAAAGAGTGATATCAACAAAATAAAAAATATCAACAAATTAATTAGCAAATTAAAGCCTTGTGACTTCAAACCATTGTAAAGCATAAGTTGTGATTAATCTATCTATATTATGAGAAAAAAATTAAGATGTAAAAGTTAAAATTCCATAAGAAATATGCACAAAAATAGGATAGAAAATATGGTTGATTTTATTAAAGATATGTCAGTACAACAAATTCCAAAAAGCGTGTTTCTAAAGATTCTTCGCAAAACAAAATTATGAAATATTTGTAATATAGAGTGAGTCATATACAAATATTTTGGAAAGTATTAGATGAAAACAGCTTCAAAACCCTTCAAGTAAATATGATGTAACTTCAAACACCCTGTTTCTCTGCAAACCTTATGGATAATAGTGTTGTTTAAAGAAAAGCTAGAACTAGTAATAAGAAAATAAACTACAGAAAATGCGAGTTACCTGTTGTAGCTTGTTTTTCACTAAGATTTAAACTGTGAAATTTTTTTTTATATATTTCGAAAAAAAATGTAGAATAATTGTTAAGGTTTTAATTTAATAAAGGGTGGATTAACGTTAAGATTTAGCATGATGCATCATTAATACAAAGCCTTTGGTGGGGCCCTATTGGGGCCCTAAAGGAGAGGCTAGTTCATTGATCGTACTTGATTGGCATGTCATGACCCTCCAATGGCTCCCACTTGACATAATAAACAACTCGCTGATTATGTCTTCACATGGCTCTGTAGAGTATGCAACAATAGATGGGTTGACTATCAATCAATGGTTTAGATCGTTTGTGAGATCACTAGAAGCGGGCTTCACCCATCATAGTAGGTGCCCCCTTAACCCTACAACAAGCAAGTACGACTTGAAAAGCTCATTAACCATGTCATCGCCATGTCACCCCATCACATCATCACGTCTTATTCACCATGTCATCAATTATGTACACATCACTTCAACATTTAACTTTGTTTTCCCTCCCATTTTATGTTTTCCCATAAACCTCATTTCAGTCTAATTTTCACATCGTCATTTTTAATTCCTAGTGTTCGTAACACATTGCAGTTGATGTCCCACTTAAATTTGAATTCACTAACACCAACCATTGATAACCAGGTATTTATACATTATTTTCAACTCTTTACATATTCAACATGACAAAGAAAACTCCTATGTCGAGTTCTTCCACCCTTGTTCCTTTCATGGACACCGAGAGGGATGTGTTTGATCCTATTTTCTCATTGAATTTAATGGAACTTCACAAGCACATTTTAGTCAGTTGAAAGGAGTCTATTGTGTATGTTACAATTGCAAAGTCTGGCCTTTTTGCTGCTATAATTCCCCAAACTTATACCCTCCCTGAGTTCATTTAGTGGTTGGTCTCTGTTGTTTACCCTCTGAGGTGTTTATTGATGAATTCTTTAGGTGAAAACATCTTTCAAATATCTTCTCTTTTAATTAAACAAGCATTGGTTTTTCTACCTTCAAATGTTTCACCTCATTTTCAAAACAAACCTTTTTGACATCATTTCAAAATTTCTATGGGAAAAATTATGCGAAGATGACCTTCTTTTTATTGCCTACGGGACAACAATCTCCTATGGATCCATCTCAACTTTCTCTTGAAATGTTTTTTGAAGATGTGAGACCAGTTTTGCAAATAATTTCCAAGGTTTTGGGAAGGGAAGACACAACTTTCATTGACCTAGATATTTTAGGGATGTTTAATTTAATTCTACAACCTAAGGTTGTACTTGATATACCTTCTTATTGGGGAAAACTAACCAATTCTCAATTTTTAGACTTAGCCCTTACTGGTTGTTTCAGATTCCCATCACTAGTAACTTATATTTTCCTATACACTCATGTGGAGAGTTTCATGCATTTGGGTCCAATTATAATGTATGTACACAAAAATAGGAAATGAGTAGTGAATTGGACGTGAGAATTCATTCCAATTATGAAGGATTTACATACTTTACTAATTTCATGTCAGTTTCTTACTCCATTGTAAATATCTCTCCTCCACCTTATATTTTTCGAAAATCCCAATCTCTTCTAGATGTTAGTGACAATGTCAAAGTGGGTGATTGGTTCATTTTTAAGACTATGTTAAGATTAGACTGTATGGAGTAGAGGTTGCCCCTTATATACTTTCCATATTTGTACCTATGAGATTATTTTCTTTAATTCATTAGAAAAAGTTTAAATGTTGATCAAGTTCATTTTGTACCAGCAAAGAAGGGAAATTTATTCAAATTTCCAGAACTATTGGGCCTTTTATTGTGAACAATAGATAGCTCATGGAAGAAGTAGAGAAGATTCTTGGAGACATGTAGTTGCAATAGGATGAGAAATGGTCATATGATCCTCACCATATCATTTCTATAATAAGAGTGGAAAAATCATATGCTCTCTATATACACGAATCTTGACCAGATGTGGAAAAATTGGGAAATAGTGGTAAGACAGGAGCACGTTGAGGGATAGAGATTTAAACCCCACATCCTGAAGAGAAGGGTCTAAAAAGAGGCAGTGAAGAAATAATTGATTTGGAGGGTGAAACAAATCAAATCTCAAAACATCCAAGGTTGTCTAAAATAGAAAGAGAACTTGAATTGCTCACTGGGAGCTACTCAAATGCAATGGCCTTTTAGTTGCAATTTGGAGAAGTAACTTGTAAACCTTCCTCCCATGTGCCTGAAGAAACTTCTCAAAGTGTTGTTCCTATCATAAAACAATTACAGTCAAATTGAGGAAAGGAATAGGAGGATAAAGGAAAACATAGAATTTGAGCTTGAAGCACAATCAATTTCTGAATATCACACTAGACTATTATCTTCCATGGATCTTGAAATAAATCAATTGATGTTATGTTTTTCTCATCCTTATACTGTGATTGTTTCATCATCATTATGTTTTAACACTATCAACTTGACCATGAATGCAAGAGAAATTCCATTTCCTCACAAGATTAATTTGCACAGGAAAAATCAAGAATTAATTTACAATGATTTAAGAAAAACAACCCTCGCTGCTACTAAGGTAGAAGCTTTACTAAGAAAAGTTGTAAATCAACTAAAATTGGACAAGGCGAATTGTAGAGTCGTATTCACCGAGAATGAAGAATTGATGAAGTTGATTGTTAAAATTGGTGTAAATCTGGAAGACATAACTGTTTTACAAAAAAATTATCAAATGAACTTTTGCAGAGAAACGATGAAATAGTTTCCCTCAACGAGATGAATTCTAGCTTGCAACATAAACTAGATACACATGTCTATACTATTTTAATACAATCTCATCCTCATGTCCCAACAGAGAAACTAACCAAACTAATGACTGAATTAAAGATATCAGAGAATGATATGAAGAAGATGCAAAGGAACTTGGATGATACAAATAATATCTGAAGATAACAGAAAGGGAGTTGGCCATGGCCAAAGACGCTACCTCAAAATACCAAAATGAATACCAAATTGATTCTCATGAGATTAATGAATTGAAGAAGAAACTAAAAAGGAATATGTCCCTCATTTAATTGAGTGAAATTATTTGGAATGATATTATTAATACAGTGACGAACATTTGGGAATTTATGTCAATTATAGGAGAAGAGAAAGCCATTGTTAGTGATTTGGACAACACCATTGTTGTTAGTAAATAGAAGATCCAACAATGTGCACAATTTTCCAAGAAGATAATAGATTTCCTTAATTCTTAGTCATCACAGGAATTAAGACAAATGAATATTGAGGACAGAACATAATTGGTGATAGATATTAATAAAATGGTTTTGAGTAATTTATATAGAAAGATAGTTGTGACAAAGTTGGGATAAATTAAAGAATCTATTTTTAAATTCAATACCAACTTTGATAAAATAATGAGGGTAAGATTTCCTTCATGTTGGGATCAACATGAAAATCCACTTCCCCTGGAGACTTATGAAACTTTGCTCGTAGAAGCCAAAATAAAAATTGGCACCTCTCATGAAAATCAACAGTTCCGAAATGGGAAACAATTGATAATTATATTCATAAGGATTTTCAGCTGTTATGGTTAATTAGAACTCTTTTTACTCAGAAGCCAACTTAAAGTTGAATTACTAGTTTCATAATGGCTCAGACAATATTTGTAAAAATTCAGAGATCAAATGTGATAGTATGGAAGCAACGTAGAGAGTGGATGTCTCCTACAGAAACAACAACATAAGCTAGACGTTCCACTACACCTAAATCACAAATCACTCAATGAAGAAAAGCCATCTATTCTTTCATCAGAATTTTCTAAAAATGTATTTGTAATAATGATATAGTTTTGTTTTTAATTTACCATAGATAAATTCCTTTGAGGAACCCAATAGATTAAAGCAATTCAAGTAGTTAATAGTTTTGACAGTTGATAGTTTCGTAACCATCATCACTGTAATCATCATACAAAAGGAAATTTTGGGGAACCAAGAAAGGTTCCAAGTTTTTGACTTCAAAAGGAAGAAGACTCTTCCGTGTAATATTTCTCATCTTTTGGGAGATTTTAATAAAGTTTTTTCAAAGTGATTCCACACAGATTTTGAATGTCACATGTTTTCTCTTATGTTTGTATAATCATTTAATTTTTTTTTGCTATGGGAAAGAGTAATGAAGGAGTTGGTCTTCAATAATACAGTTTCACTCAACTCACAACACCCATAAGTTAAAGTTAAATAACCCTAATATGTGCTCCTCTTTTTTGTATTTTCATTCATATGTTTACCATAATTATTCTAAAGTTTAAAGCAAGAGATTCTTCTATAAGTAGTATTTTCTTTAAACCTTTCAAACATACCTTTCACTCCATTACTACAACTTAAATCACATTCATTATCACAGAGGCCACTTTCCAAGGTGTTTCATTCCAAGAAGATTTCATAATCATTACATGTGAAAAGAATACTTTTCAAGTTTCATAATGGGACAACATATCAAGTTTTTAATCAGTTTGAGTAAATGCCTTGGGCACTGACCTCTAATAAGCCAAGGGTTGTCTCATAAGGGACAACATTGTTTTGGTGATGTTGTCATGGAATGGAGAACAAAGTCATGTTTCCCTCAGTTTTCTTTAATATATCAATTCTTTGTTTGGTGGGCAAAGAAAGTGTCTAGGTTGAGTTTTCTCACCAAGAAAAGTAGTCCTCACTCCGAGAAGGCCTCACACAAGATCTAATACCTCACAGAAAAAGGATCCTCTCCTTTCTAATCCTATAAAATTAGTTTCTCTAAACGTTTGGAGTGAAAAATCTCTAGTAACTCCAAGTCCTACCCTATGAGCTCCTCGAACCAATTCTGCCTCACAATATCCCAAAATTCGTCATTCATAAGAAGTTGTCAGAAACTTAGATTTTTCTCAAGAAATTTTGTTCCCTCCTAAGAGAATCTTTCAAGAACCCACTCTTGGAGAAAAGTCATTTGATTGTGTCTCTTTCTCCTTCCTAGAACTTGAAGAAATTAAAAAAGTTTATTTATGAGTTTCATATGAGACTATCTCTGTTATTTCTCATCCAATTTTTGTATATGTCATTCCACCTGACTCTTTTGTATTTCACAAAGGAAGCTCTTCTATTCCCTTTCAAAATCAAAATATGGCATTTTTGGGGTTTCTTTTTAACAAATATGATCCTTTGAATATTCCTCAGCCTATGAATTCCATGCCTAAATATTATTTAAAGTTATTACCAAGATTTACGAGGGAAGATGAAGTAACAACAAAAAAATGTGGAACCCTTCTGCACTTTTGTAGAAAATTTGAATGTTGAATACTTGGATGTCATAATGAGTCTTTTTGTACACCCATTGGATGGAGAAGCAAGGAAATGGTTTTAAACCATCCCTACTAATTCAATTAACAATTGGGAAGA